>CM037851.1:311445922-311535395 GCA_021234595.1 Delia radicum | reverse complement strand
CTGCACCGAATTTTTAAAAACTTAATACACATATATAATAGGAACGTTGAATATCGAGATGTGTTTATTTTCAACGATATTCGTAGTAGTCATAAATCCGAAGACCGTTTGGAAAATTTCTGAAATGACTCTGTTATCATTTTGGGGTCGGAAAAGCATTTGTAAGTTAAAGTGTCTTGCCAGCGGTGGTCCGTTTGCCTTTTTCTGACTGGGATATTTCAGGTGGCAAATTAATACGAGTGTGTAATCTTAGAAAATATATGCTTTGACTAATTAATTTGTTGAATATATGTACATACATATGTTTGTAGTATAAATGTTTTATTTTCTCAAGGAATAAAGTTTAAGAAGATTTATATTTCAAGGGGCCAAAAAGGTTTAAATGGAAAATAAATTGAGTAAGCAATAAAACAAAATGGGAAAGAGAGACAGCAACAAAAATTAAATTTAATTACATTAAGCGTTGTTTTTTTTCAAATGTATTATATACTTTAATACAAATATACAAATGCTTGACATATAACAGATCTAAAGCTGTCAAATATGAATGACATTAACATTTATTTACAAAACAGGGAAATTCTTACATATTTAAGGGAAGTTTTCTTCATTTTCTCTAGTATTCATATTCTTTTTATTTTGTATTGTTTAATGTTAAGGCTTTTATTTTTTTATTGTTTTATTTTGTATGCGAGTCATTCCATATCAAACCGAACTATTTTTTACATCACGATTTATGTTTGCTTTGAAATTTGGTAGACGTGTTCTCATTTCAAATATATTTAACGCGTATTTTTGAAAAAAAATAAAAATTTTTTTTAAAGGAGTTGTGAAAAATTTTCCGACATGCCCATATTTAAATTGATATATTTTAAAAACTAGACGTCAGATTTAAATGGTTGATGGCTTATTTTAATGGTCTTGTGCTCTACTTGTTCTACATGTGTTTAAATATATACCCGACGCAAAAAGTTTATATATAGTCATATATAGCTTGATATGATTATATATAATTATATATGTAAAGACATATATTAACATCTCATACTTATTTATTCGAAAATTTTGAATATATCAGCATATACCATCCTATCTTATGTTACATATAATTTGATATTTTTTCTCTTAATATATACTGGATATATCTTAATATGAGATCATATATACTTTAATGTATATTAATATATCGGTATATATGATGACAATAAAATCAAACAAATTCTATCACTTTGATATATAATTATATGTAAACATATATGGTCTAAATTTAAAAAATTGTATCTCTTTTATATATAATTATCAGAAAAGAGAAAAAATAAAAATTCAATGTATTTAAAGGAAAACAAATATTGTAACAAAAGCCAAAGTAAAAACTAATAAAAGCTGCACTTCAAACAAAGCTCAAAGTTAATAGATTAAATTAAAAGTATAATTTTAAGTCGGAAACTCGTAAAAAACTAATAACAAAAAAGCGAAAAAAACATACAAAAGAAAAAAAGTTAATTTGCTCTCTCTGATAATTAAATATATACTAGAAACAAGAAAAAAAAAATCAATTACTTTTACATATAATTGTATATGGCATCACATATTAGTCAATAAAAATCCCAGATCAGATCCCAAGGGATCACATGAGATAAGGTTATGTATGCCATTTTTCAGATCAACAAAGATATAATGTGATATGAAATTATATATATGACTATATGTTTATATATAGGAACTTTTTTCATCGTTATGAATGTTTTTTTTTTTACTTTCGTTTGTATTTTCTTTACCACTTTCGACCCAACCTTAAAGTAAACATTATATATCAGATAAAGATTTCAGAATCAGATGGCGATGGACTCTATTTTTTTTAACAATTAAAAAAAAAAAAATAGTTCCACAAATAATTTTTAATTTGCATGTAAAATAATTTAAAGTTTTGAAAACTTTTCTATAAGGAATTTCAAAAATGTTCGACACTTTGAAGCACTTATATGTGTATGGCATTAATAATAACCTTCTGTGCATATGTTAGATGATGTTTATATGTTTATATATAATGTTTATATGCGGTTATGAAAATTTTGTTTGCTCCATAAAATTTCATATTACTTAAGATTTTGTTATGCCTCTTGGATTTTATTAAAATTATTTATTTGATGTATGTTTTTGCGGAACTGATATAGCGCTTTAGATGACAAAAAGCGAAATGTGTGTGGAAAAAACTGCCACAAACCACATAAAATTACTGTTTTATGATTTTACATTAGTTTTTTACAGTCGTTTTTTGTTATTTAACAAAAAAAAAAAAATATTTGTTTTAATTTTTACTAGAATTGTTATTTTTTTTATAATTAAAAAACAAATGACAGTGTTAGTTGAATTTACTGAAATGTAAGTCGTCCTTTCTTTAAGTGAAATTTCATTTGTTTTTAACTACATTTGCAGTGGTCTTTACCTACATAGCATTCTAAGGTTCTGGTTACAAAGAAACTCAATTAACGCAATACGCCAGCCAATTTCCAATATAACTGTGAATGTCAGACGCAAAAAACATACATTTTCATAAAATTTACGTCAATTCCTGGTACGCGGACATAAACTTGGTATACCTCAAACTGCATAAAATTACATAATTTTTTAAATATTGTTTTAAAAACTGCATTTCATTTAACGGCACAAAGCCCCTATGGAAAAACCTGCAAAAATTTAAAAATCGGAAAATTTTGTTTTCACTTTTAAAAAATTTAAAACTGAAAAACTACTATTGAAAAGTGACAACTACTAGTTTTTAAAATACATCAATTTAAATATCGACATGTCGGACATTTTTCATGTTTTTTTTTTTTTTAATTTTTAAACACAAATAACTCCTTTAAACATTTTTTCCATAAATACGTGAAAAATATTTTTGAAATAAGAATACGTCTCATAGCAAACAAAAATGGCGATGTCAAAAAGTCGTTCATACATGGAATGACTCATTCTTATGTTTTGCCATTAATTTATTGATTTAATGTCTGGCATATTTTTAAATCAACAGCAAAAAGTTGAAGTACTTGTAACATTTAACATTTTTATTATTTTTAAATGTATTTGTTGTTGTGTGTAAATTAAATTACTACTTGTTTTTATGTCTTTACACATGCATACAAAGCTATTTATAAAAAAATTATTTTTAATGAATTTCTCATTAAATCGCGCGTTACAGTGTTACAATATTATTGTTAAGCAATGTAAAATTACTCTTTGAAAGAAAAAAACATTGATTTTTATTATTATTTTAATTAAATTAACTAATGTAATCATATTAATGCTGGAATTTTGCCTACATAAACAATAAAGATAAGGTTAATTAAAAATAAAACATTTAAATATACACTCAAAACATAAGTTAGTAGAACAGTTAGTAAAACGTCTTGTAAATTAAGTATACTATTTTTTAGCAAATATTTTACTAAAATTATGTTTTAAGCTAAAATTTTAGTTATACTTATTCAGCACTTAACTGTTTTTGACTAATGTTTTATTAACATTTTACTAATGTTTTACTAACATTTTACTAATGTTTTACTAATTTATTTTGCTAAAAAATTGTGCTGATAAGCACATTAATTGTGAGGACGACAACCAGATTGAAAAATATACGAATGAAGTAGATGTTGCGGCATGTCAAGAAGTAGCAGAGACGACGAAAATGATACTGAAAAGTACAATTCTTGTAAGACAAACAAAAAATCAACATGAACAATTTTTGTGTCTGCTTTTCATATATAAAATAAAATTGTGGATTAAAACAACTTTAATTTTGTGTTGTCACCCGCTTGTGATAGTAAGTGCATGTTAATTAAATTAAAGACAAAATAAATAATTTAAATTTAATAAAGATTAAATGTGTATTTCTAAACTAAATGTTTATAATGATTATTAATGTACACTCAAAAAAATATTAGTTAGTAGAAGAGCTAACAAAACGTCTTGTAAATCAAGTAAATGGTCCGCCATCTAACGTTTTTTTTCCGATGCCGATTTTGCCAAAAAAAATCATCTTTCCAGATGAAGCTCATACTGCATGGCCAGCCGAGGCAGCCATTTGAATGAAATTATTTTCCATTATTAACCGAAGGATTGTACTTTCAAATAAAGAAGAAATTTGAGAAAATATTCAGTAGTTTTTTTTATAGCATTTTCAAAAAAAAGAAGTTATTTGGCGGACCCTATATAATATTTTTCAGCAAAATTTCTAGAACAACAAATTTCTAGAACATATGAACTTCCTAGAGATGATTCTTAACACTGTTTAGGTAGCGCGCAAAAGTGAAAAATTTTTTAATTTCATTTTTTCCTTTTTTCTCCTGTTCAGGTGCATAGGTAGCAAACCCAATTCCCAGGAAGTTTATATGTTCTAGAAATTTGTTGCCATAGAGAGTAAGTCGAAATTCTGAACGGTTTGCAAGATATGAGCCTGAGAAAATTATCACTTTTTTGCGAAAATGATACCGAGGCCCCAAATCTTTGGCGGCCCATAACAAAAGAGGATGTGACTTTGGGAAAAATTGGGAGACAGTTTACATTTGAAAGCGAAATAATGAGCTTTGCACATTATCTGAAAACGTTCTTAAAGGTAACTTAACAAGAAAGAAGCAGTTGTAAGTGAAAATATGTCGGGTCCTTTTGATCTGACTTAGTATAAATGAGGTACAAATTAATTTTAAAAGAATAACAAAAAAAAGTTAAGATTTTCAGCAAATAAATTAACAGAAGTATAATTTTTCTAAAAATTTTTTGAGTTTTTTTTAGTCTACAAATGTTCAGCAAAATTTTATTGCTTCTAACTCGCTTATTTTCAGCAAATGATTTTGCTGACATTATCAATTTTTTTGCAAGCACCCTCCTGGCTAAAATCTTGCTGACTCAGCAAAATTTTTTGCTGACTTTACTAACTTTTTTTTTGAGTGTATTTAAAAAAAATATTTTTGTGATAGAAAGATACAATATTCAATTTGGACAACCTTGACAGCCCTGGTGGCCATTTCATTATAGACTCTGTTTTAAAGACAACATGGTTTAGTCTCTAACATAGCCGGTCTTAAACACTTTTGATTTGAATTAAAATGGAATGAGTCAAAAAATGAAAAAATTTAAAAATTTTCCTACGTAGGGTCTTCATTTTTAAGTACTCTACAGGACATAAAAAAAAGATCTCTTGAAAATCGGGAGCTTCGTTAAAGCTCTACAGTGGCAACCGATTTTCAATATGTTGTTTATACTGAGTAAATCCATGAAATTTACAAAACAATGTTTGGGGCACATTTGTTTCCGTACTTTTTATTTAAGAAAATTCTTCAAATAACATATTTTTGAGGGTAAGTTTTGATTATTTATGGATTGTTGTGCATATAAATTAAAAGCTAATAAAAAGCAATATAATATGATATAGAAAAATTCTTAATGCTTCACATAAAAAAAAGTTCTATCAGAAACCCTACTTATTTTACACCTTTTGTGTGGGAGCCTGTCTGAAATTTACGAGAAAACAAACAAAACGTATATGATTTCAATGTAATCTAAAAAAGATGAAGATTGATATGCACATTGGTTATATTTGGAACAGAAATATTTTTGGTACATTTTTTTTTTTGTAAAAAAATTGGTCAAAAAACACATTTTGCGTATTTTGGCGTAAGTTTTAAATACTTATTCACTGTGTAGTACATCAGTAGAAAGATTATAAAAGAACTACTTAATTTTATGTAAAAATATATCGAATGCTTCATATAAGAAAATTAAGTTTTAGAGAAAAAACCGATATTTTTGTACTTTTTGCATGGGAGCATGTCTCAGAAAGAAAATAAAAATGTATACAAATTTAAAACACGGAAAAAAAATATTGCCAAAAATCCGAAAAAAGCCGAAAACCCCGAATATCAAAAACAACACCACAAAAAATCCCTTTCCAAGGATACTGCAAAAAAAAAAAACAAAAATGGGGTAATTTTTGACTGCACTTGTTAACCCTTAAACCATCGATATGGCACTTAAGAAAACACCGTTCGATCTAAGACTTTTTTTTATAACATATCCGAATTTCTATTTTAGTTAGTCTCTTTACAGGAAGAAGAAGAAGAAAAAATGGAGGCTCTAGCTTTTCTAAAACTTCGGGTTCTGATGAGATCTTTAGCCAGATCGAAATACTAGTATCCACCTAGCTAGTATGTTTGATTTGCTTTATTTTTGTAAATATAAGGTTGAAAGCTCGTTATAAATTGAAAATAACATTTTTATTTTATTACGGACACAAGGGATACACCAGACTGCCGCAGTCTGATATTGATATCAGTTTGGATACTTTCCCTGTAAGCAGCGATATGTAAATAGCCTTTTTAGTGAATGTATCTCCCAAGTCTAGCGACTCCTTTTTATATTGGTTTGGATTTGAATATTAAAAAATATGAGCAAAAAAAATTAAATGAATGAAAAAATTCTTGCAACTTTCAAGTACAATAATTGTACAAGTTGTCAACACTGAACGTAAAAACCATACGTCAATCTGGTAACATTGTGAAATAGAGACGGAGGAGATTAGAAAAATAAAAAAAAATCTAAAAATAGAATATTTGTGTTGTTAGTGTTGTCACTTTTGAGAGTATAATATACAATAACAGAAAAAACTAATGGAAAAGAAAACTGCAATTTAGCTGCATTACATTCGAGGCCATACTTGTGTGTGATCGCTAAATGGTCATGACTTGGTAAATCACTGATGACGCCTGTCCATAATAAAGAGGCAGAAACTAGTCTAGTCTGATTTAAAAATTAAAAGTCTTTATAATTTTTAAAGAAAAACGTCTATTCTTCTTCTTAACCTCAACATTCCTAAAATAATTTTTTTAACTTTTCGACTTTTATATGGCTGTCAATCCTTTAGGGGAAGTATTTTCAGTATGAAACTTTGCATGTCACTGTTCTACTTAACATTGTTCATCGTTTCTCTCAATTCAACAATCCGTGAGAAATAATCTAAAGTCAGTTTCAACACGTTTCGAAAATTTTTGAAATACCTTATATACAAAAAAAAAAAAACTTATTCTAACAAAGTAACAAAGTAAATAAATATAAATATACAAATTAATGAGCTTCAATTAAAATGTTATTGCTGTGTTCATATCAAATGCATGCATTAAGCCATTATAAATAAAATAATGGTTGATTCGAAATTTCCCTTGTAAATGTGCAAATAGAATGACCAGCAGCCATTAAAATGTAAATGTGAAGAAACCAAATTAAGTCAATATTATTAACGACGTCCAGTTATTATAACGCAAGAAATTCAGCCATTTTTTCCATTTTTTTTGTTTGTGAATAACAAATTAGTTTGTATGATAAATGTTAAATGAAAGGAAACCTTTTTTAAATAGTCCACCCACCCCCAAATGTTTGCTTTATTACATTTCATTAGTATAATATGGGGGTGGTTGAGTAAAATTGCTCAATTTTAATATAAAATGTTTTTTTGGTAAAAGCTTAATCGTGTTTTTTTTTTTGTCAGTTTTGAATTTATTTGTTGACGTTGCACAGTGGGACATTTGGAAATGAAGAGTAATGGTAGTAAGAACTTTTAAACTACTGGTCAGACCTAGATAAAAAGAATTCCAACTTCTAGAGGAGGTTGTAATGTAATTCTAATTGGGCCACCCTGTTTTAGTACAAAATTGATTACCTCATGTATTACCGAAAAATTTAAATTGTATTTTATATAAAAAATTCAGTATTTTGCAAAAATGTAAACCTATTTAAAATAGAAGGCGGGAAAAAAGTGCAAAATTTATTTAAAAACTGCATTTGCAATATAAATTATTTTTTTTTTTTTAAAAGCGGTTATTTTTAGATTACAGATCCAAAAAGTTGACAACTGTAGCTTTCTGAGACATTTAACATTTTTGAAATAGACCATCTACTTAACCCTTAAACCGGCCTAAGCTTTTTTGCGATGAAATTTATGCCTCGAGTTCGGTACGAAAAATAAACCATATGTTCGTCCATTGGCATCACCCAAATCTACAGTTGTCTGCAATAGAAAAAGATAATTGGATTAACTCAAACCGAGACATTACATACAACAGACAAAATAAACTCTAAGAGCCAGTTTTTGGCAGGACGATCAAACTTAGTTTCACTGCTGTTTAGTTAAACTTTAATAAGATATAAACTGCTTTTTAACCTCCATGCTGTTTTTCAGAGATTTAAACCATTTTCAGTGATTTAAACCAATCTCAAATTAAATTTGATTACCATATTTTACACCAAACAAAGTAATGCCATTTTCAAAATAAATATGGTAGCACTTGGGAATGTCAAAAATGAAATGAAACAAACAAACAAACAACAACGCGCGTAGAAAAAATTTTTTGTTTATTTTGTGCCCAACAATTAAATATTTCTTTTGTTTAATATTGGTTGTAATTAAATATATAATGACTAAAGTAAATGTAAAAATGGAAGGCAGCAGACGGACAAATAATTTTTCAACAAAAGAAATTAAATTTTTAATTCAATTGGTGGATAAAAAAAGACACCAATTTTATAAAAATCCTTTTTCAAAATTTCTTATATATTGCTTTTTTGGACTTTTACTTAACAGCAGTTTTCATGTTTTGCCAGTTAAACTACAATTAAAATAAAATATACTTGATCTCAAAAACAGCATTTTAAGTTTAAACTTCGTTAAAAACTATAAACAAGGTTGAACTACATCCCAAAAATTAGATCTAAGAGAATTTTTTTGTCTGCCTTAGTGTGTAAACTGCCTGATCTGGTAACCCTAATTATAAAATAAAACTATTTGAAAAACAAACAAGAGCCGGGAAATATTTTTTAAATTCATGACGTATACATACATACATAACAAAAAACTGCTTAATTTTAAGTAAAATGTTAACTTAGAAATTAAAAAATTTCATCATCCGCTAATTTAAAGCAGACTTTATCCACTGACAGGTCCTTACATGTTGCATTTCGCGTCACTGAAAATCTTCGGAGGACCAAAGAAGAAGGGGTAGAAGATTTACCCAAATTTTGAAAAGATAAACGCTTTACCCGTATTTTATTAAAAAAAAAATTTTTTTTAAAATTAATAAATAAAAATTGTACGGTTTTGTGTTTAACAAAAAACAAATGATCATGAACTTGAGTAATCTGGCTCACATCATAATTAATGATAAAAGAACGAAAATTAAACTTTTGGTTTTAATTTTTTAAAATTTAAAAGTAAAATATTTTAAAATGTTAAATTAAAAAAAAATACGAGGGCGGATCAATAAGTCCGTCACTTTTCGAGCTTCTATCTAAGTTATATGAAATGCAACACTGCTCCCATTAAGTACCACCTGTTAATAGACTACTGTCAAATTTTGAGCAAGTTCCGTCATTTACTTTGCGTTCAACAGCATACAACCTAGTGGAGTTTTTTTAAAAGTAGAAAAAAGTGAATTTTGAGTGCTCATTAATTATTTTATTATTTTTTTGCGGAAAAAAGTCAATCAAACCAATGGCGAATATTATGCCAACTTATTGGAACGATTTAACGAGGATTAAAAAAAAAACGACCCTATATGGCCAAGAAAAAAGTTCTTTTTCATCAAGATAATGCACGGGTGCACACGTGTGCAGTCTCAATGGCAAAATTCCATGAATTGGGCTACGAATTGGTACCTCATCCGCTATATTCCCCAGATTTAGCCCCCAGTGACTATTTCCTATTTTCAAAGCTAAAGAAATGGCTCGGTGGAAAGAGATTTAGCTCTTTCCAAATATTGGAGAAACGTTGGACTAAGTATATTGATATAAAAGGAGATTTTGGTAAAAAATAATTTTTTTTTTTTTGCAAAAAAAACTGTGTTTCATTCAAAAAGTCCCGGACTTATTGATCCGCCTTCGTACTTAAAAAACTTTTAATCAATTTTTTCAAGGCCTACACGGCTATGCCATGTAATTCTTGATATTTGCAAAAAATGCAAAATGTTATAACCCTAGTTTAACAAAAATAAAGGAACTGCATTTTGTCTGCTTAAGATTTTATGTAAGAATCTCGTTTGTACAACATGAACGCTCTTGGGAAAGACTCTTCAAGCCGATGTTAGAGCAAGAAGTTGTATGGGTTGCATATCCGCAAATTGTCCTGCCAAAATGCTGACATCAATGTTATTCACTGCATTGAGACTGAAGTTACTTATTATATTACTTCCAGTTAAGTAATCCGTTAAAAACATTACTACTTACTTTTCGTTTAAAACAATTACGTTTTTTTAGATTATTTTCAACTGTTGAAAAATTAATTGACAAAATCGTTAAAAACAATAGATTGTTTTCGATTATTTCCATACTCAACTAACAATTTTTTGTTTTAAATAGAAAATTTTAACTGAATATTTAAACTATTACCGAAAGTCCGTTTCTTTCTGTTTATTTTGTTTACTAAATAACAGACAGAAAGTTAAAAACTATATTTCTTTGGTAATTTGACCGTATATTGCTTTAAAACAACTTTACCGATTAAATTTTTTAATATATTGCTTTAAAACAACTTTACCGATAAAATTTTATGGAAAAGTTCTTGTGAGTGTACCATCATTTATATCATCAGCAATGAATTGTATTTGAAGATGATTTTGAAAATAATAAATCTGCACGTTCTAGTTGTTGTTAAAGATGCGACAAAATACTAGAAGACGACAAATTGCAAATTTTATAAATCCAAATTGGTTAAATAAATATAGTTTATCGAAGTTTTTTGGGTTTCTTCTGTTTTGTTTTTTTCAAATGTTTCTCCTATATAATTGGTTGTCAGTCACGTTATTTAACTGCAGGATACATTTTCCAATTCAGATCATGGTTCTGTCGTGCTTACATAGTTTATTATTGTTTTTTCGGCTTTTTATTGTTATTTTTGACCATTATTATTTATTAAGAAATATTGAAATGACAACATCATTCTTACTTTAAAATGTTAATACATTTACGCACTTTATGCTTACACGCAGAAAAAAGAGAATCATGTTAATATAGTTTAAGAGCATCATGCTATGATTAAAACACGTAACAATCATAATATGATTCCCGTAAGCATATTATGATTCTAGATGATGATAAAATCGTTCCTAGTGATCATAATATGATTAGCCAGAATCATATTTATGATTGTTATGATGATAATATGATAATTTGTAGTCGACAATCATGTTCAATCATATTTTTTTTCTACATGTAATATATTTTTTAGACACAAAACAATAATTGTACACAATGTGTGTAAGTATAATATATAAAGTGCTTACTAATACATTTTATGTGTATTTTTGTAGACTTAAGTGCATATACCCTGTTTTTACACATTTTTTGTCTAAATTCAGCCATTTAGCGTTAAATTACACAAAAATGTGCTATGCTTATAGCATTCAATTTAAAATTTACAAGCGGTTTTTAGAGTGTACCTATTTTAAGTATCGCTTTTTTAAAAATAATGGCCCATAATCATAGTCAGTCACTAAAGTTGGTTCTATTTAGAAGCAAGTTAAATATTTTAACCAGTTACTAATTGTTTATTAACTATAGTGAATATTAACATCAGCTTTAAGTTGAATGGGCTTTTAGTGGGTGATTGGTAAAATGTTGAAAACTTTTTATACAAACTGGTGTGAATACTTAACAAGTGGCATCTCTGCACAGATGATAGATAAACACGACAAAAAAAGTAAACAAAAAATAAAAAGTTATTTGAAATTGCACAATGGAAATTGGTTCAATGGAAAATTTAGAAAAGTAATGTAGATCTAACATTTTTACAATAATGGTTCCAATTTTCTATGTCCTCAATAGAACACATTTTTTTTTTTATTAACACCACCTTTTTCACAATTTGTAAAACAATTTAAAAAATTCACTTAATTTATTTCAATTATTTAATCTTTTTGTTTTGTTTTGATTTTGTCACTTTTTTCAAGAGAGATGAAGAGAGAAAGAGAGAGAGTTAAAGTGATGTTAATTTTGTTAAAAACAACTTCAGCATGTTTTAAATTTAGAACTGACTTTTGCGGAAAAAGTATGCTTTTTCTCGTCTATAGTAGCTGTAAAGTATACTTTTCAAAAATGATACTTAAAGTATACTTTTTCGATGACTATGATTATGGGCCAATATGTTTAACATTATAAACCGTTGCGTCCTTTTACAACTATAGTTTGTTACAAGACAGTAAAAAATTTTCATTTTTTTTTTAACTATTTTGTTTAATGTTTGTATTTTTATTGAATTTATAATTCTATTTATTTAGATTTATTTATTTTTATTGCATAAAAACACAAGCTCTCAATGCTTATTTTTATTCTACTACAATCAAAAACTGATAGTTTTGAAAACTACTTGTCAAATTCCATATAAATTTGAAAACTACTAGTTTTTGTTTATAATATAAATGAGCTATTAATCAATACTAAATTTAAGTGTTTGTATGTGATAAAAAAATAAAGTTCTAATGAATTAAAATCAAGACATATCTACATATATGAAGCATGTGTGCACAATTTTATACAAAACTATAAAATGATATCTTTCTACATAAAATTAAATATGATTATATCAGGTCAAAATACGGATAAAATTTTATATAATTTAGTATATTTATATCATATCCGATATAATTTGATTCATCATTTGTCGGATCATAATATTGTTATATGAAATATCATGTCATTATACATGACATCATATTATTTTTTTACTCGGGAAATAACTTTAGCTAAATATCTAATTTAAAGGAAAGCAACAGAAAAATTTAGTCCAACTCAATAAGAATTTGCCTAACAGACTTCTGTACTAACTTTTTTTATGAGTATAATTAAATCCAAGCAAAAACTGTAATTCTAATATTTTTAATTTGCTTTAAATTAAAAAGAGCGATAATTTTTTGCGCTGTTAAAGATAAATAAATAACGCGAATGGATTTATTATGCCTAAACTAACACATAAACGAAAGGTTATTCATGTCATACAAACAAAATCTTTAAAAATATTTTGCCTCAATGTGTCGAACATTTTTGAAATTTCTCATATGAATATAATTTCTAACATATGTGTTGTTGGCTGATTTTGTCAACATGATAGGGGAATTCATTAACAAACACCACCATGGTACGGGTATTTTGCATGTTAATCTATTCCGAGTTTATAAATTGTATTTGAAATAAAGTAATAACTGAAATAGTAGTAGTAACGATTATGGTTAAATGATAATAAGTTGCTGTGATTAAATAGAACATTGTAGGTTTTTAATGTGTTTTTTTACATATAAAATTAATATAAATACAACCCAGGAACACTTTTGTAATGGAGGCGATAGAGTAAAGCATTATCTTGTAAGGCATACTCATTACCTCTACCACTGTTCTCCAACAGAAAGTAATGAGTTACCGATAATGGGTTACATAATGCAGTACTTTGTATTTCATACTCTATACCTTCAGCATTATTTCGAAATATAGAGTAATTAGTTACCAATAGTTGGTTACAAATGAATTACAAAGTAATATATACTCCTATATATCTTCAACATTATTTTGTAATGATACATCGTTACCTTTTCATTATTTCAAAACATAAAATAATGGCTTACTGATCATCAATTACAGAATGCATGAAATATAAACGTGAGGGTAATATTTAAAATATTTTTTTCAAAATCTATATTTAGACACATAACTTTGTGAGTTTTTGTAAGCATGAGGATAAGGTATATATTTCTAACATCACAAACAAAAACTCGAAGCACAACCCAGCAAAACTTTGGTAATAGATGCGATAGAGAAATACATTACCTTGTAATGTGTACTCCTTACCTGTATCATTATTTTCCAACAAGAAGTAATGAGTCACCGATAACACAAGGGAACAAAATTGAACTTTTTTTGTGTTGATTTGAAATTTATAGCAAATTTTTACTAATTTGAGGTCGCTGATTTCAAATCTAATCTTCATTTTTCTCTATCAGCTCGACTTTTCGAGATATACCGTTATGTTCAAAATTAAGGCACTTCCGCTACATATATTGGAATAACTTGAAAACGGTTCACCATATTAAATTAAAAAAAAAAACCGAAATTCGCAAACAATATTCTCTTTAAGCCGTGCTTACATTGTTTTTAAATTTTCCAAGTAGTTTTAGAGATATCGTTCAAGTTTTGAAAAAAAAATTAAAATTTTTAAAAAAAAAAAAATTTTTTGTTCTTTAAAAATTCCTAAAAAATAAAAATGGGACAAAAATCACAGTTTTGGTCTAGAAACAGTTAGTTAAATATATTTCGAATAAAATGAGCTTTATTTCATTGCAATCGGTGCACAACTTTTGATTTTGTTCACGATTTACTGAATTGATATAAATCGCGATTTCCATACAAAAATAACATTTTCTAATGTGTAAGTGTTTGTATGTAATAAGTTAGTTTTTTATGATTCTAAGAATTAAAAAAATTAAGTAATAAAAAAAGATTATTTCATATTTATGGTAGCAACTCATAACGCCTATAAATTTTATTGTTCCTTTATGACACCTAGTCAGTTCACAGTCAATTAAAGAGAAAAAAGAAAAGTGCACTTGTTTTTATTGATGTGTGGTTTACCGTAGGTAACGGATGATTTTTTAAAGAAATTCCCCTTAACACATGTGTTCATTCATAAGTGACCGTCAATAAAATTGTGGATATAATTTTTTCTAGGTACTTCAGTAAAAAACTACGAAGTATTTGTATGGGTTCATTCAACCAATTTTTCTCATTCAACAAGTGTTTACGAAAGCGAAAAGTATAATGACAAAAAATATTAAAAAATTTTAACCTAGAACATTTCATCAGTGAACACAAAAACTTTTGATTTTTATCCCTTGATTTATTTATTGAAAACTGTGTTACTTTGAAATATATGTCAAAATTGGGCTATGACTACGTCAAGAAACACCTGTAAAATTAATCCCAACTATTTTTGTAACATATGTGGCGAATACACGTTTATAAAAAATAGAAAAAGTGTGTCAGATTTTATTAAAAAAATTTATTTTGACTACTTCGGATTTACCATGGAAACCCGTGACAAGTACTGGATTCCTAATACTGTATGTAAAAACTGTGTAGAGTATTTAAGGTTATGGGCAAACAAGCAACGGACCCAGTTCAAGTATAAAACTCCAATGATCTGGCGGGAACCTTCGAATCATTATGATGATTGTTATTTTTGCGCTGTCAACATAACAGGCATTAATAAAACAAACCGGTCTAAATGGATTTATCCTAACGTGTTGTCTATTACCCAACCAGTGCTGTACTCTAGTGAGGATTCAGAACCACAACCATCTACATCTACACACAATTTTCACGACTTACGACAAAATGTTCCTTCATCAATTTCTGAATGTGGATCAGATGACTTCCATTTAGATATTTCTTCTGAACGCGAGCAATTTAAACAGGAGGAGCTTAGTGATTTAGTGAGAGACCTTGGACTCTCTAAAAAAGCATCTGAAATTCTTGCTTCTCGATTAAATCAAAAAAATTTGTTAACCCAAGGAACAACAATTTCATACTACCGTAACAGAGAAAAAAACTTACTTCCATTCTTTTCCGAAGACGATGAATTTGTTTATTGTTCAGATGTTCCTGGTTTAGTAACAGCGATGGGATTAGAGGAGTATGATCCAAATGACTGGCGACTATTTATAGATTCTTCTAAACGCAGCCTAAAATGTGTAGTTCTGCATAACGGTAATAAATTGGGTTCGTTGCGGATTGCACATTCAACTAAAGCTAAAGAAGAATATTCTACAATTGCCTCAGTTATAAATAAAATGAAGTACAACGAACACCGCTGGCTAATTTGTGTGGATCTAAAAATGGTCAATTTTCTTCTAGGCCAACAAGGTGGCTACACAAAATATCCGTGTTTTATTTGTTTATGGGATAGCAGAGCAGAGTAAAGGGGAATTTCTTTAAAAAATCATCCGTTACCTACGGTAAACCACACATCAATAAAAACAAGTGCACTTTTCTTTTTTCTCTTTAATTGACTGTGAACTGACTAGGTGTCATAAAGGAACAATAAAATTTATAGGCGTTATGAGTTTGCTACCATAAATATGAAATAATCTTTTTTTATTACTTAATTTTTTTAATTCTTAGAATCATAAAAAACTAACTTATTACATACAAACACTTACACATTAGAAAATGTTATTTTTGTATGGAAATCGCGATTTATATCAATTCAGTAAATCGTGAACAAAATCAAAAGTTGTGCACCGATTGCAATGAAATAAAGCTCATTTTATTCGAAATATATTTAACTAACTGTTTCTAGACCAAAACTGTGATTTTTGTCCCATTTTTATTTTTTAGGAATTTTTAAAGAACAAAAAATTTTTTTTTTTTTTAAAAATTTTAATTTTTTTTTCAAAACTTGAACGATATCTCTAAAACTACTTGGAAAATTTAAAAACAATGTAAGCACGGCTTAAAGAGAATATTGTTTGCGAATTTCGGTTTTTTTTTTTTAATTTAATATGGTGAACCGTTTTCAAGTTATTCCAATATATGTAGCGGAAGTGCCTTAATTTTGAACATAACGGTATATCTCGAAAAGTCGAGCTGATAGAAAAAACCAAGTGCAGATTTGGATTCAGCGTCCCAAATAACCTTAAAAACAATATTCAGTTCTAAATCTACAGAACCATTGTTCCCTTGTGTAATTGAACACTCATGGATTGCCTTGTAATGATACCTCATTACATTTCACATTACTTCAGAGCATAAAATAATGACTTACCGATCATCAATTACATAATGCATGAATTATAAACGTAAAGCAATTATTAATATATATTTTTGAATAGATAAATAGAGACACATTACTTTGTGATTTTTTGTATGCATGAGGGTAAGGTGTATAATTTTGATATCACGAACGAAAACACGAAGCACAACAACTCATTTACATTTTAAGCAATAAAATATTATATGTATCGATAGCTCAGTTGGTAGTGTTCGAATCCCAGCATGACCAGGTAATTTATTTAATTAAAAAAAAACAGTTATTTATTTAATTTAGAAAAAATTATCTGTAAAAAATTTTTTTATGCATTTTTTTTATGAAAATCTATTTATAGACACATTACTTTTTCCCACCATATAACCATATATGTAACCAGTTACTTTACCCCCTACAAGGTATTAAGTCCAACCATTACTTTTAGGCTCATCGCCTGTAAAATTCATCAGTGAAGTAAGGTGTAATGTAATGCGCGAAGCCCTATGGCGAGACATTACTTTACCCATGATTTGGTAATGTGTGGTTTTTGCTGGGAACAATTCATTTAGATTTTAAGCAACCCATTTACATATGTGACGATAGCTCATTTGGTAGAGTTCTCGCCTAACAACCAGACGCTATGGGTTCGAATCCAAGAGTGACCACAATATTTACTAAATTAAATATAATTAAAATATTTGCAATAATTTTTTTTATTAACATTTTTTTAAGAAAATCTATTTATAGACACATTTATTTTCCCTACCAAGTACCCATATAAGCAACCAGTTACTTTACCCCCTACAATGTAATGAGTCCACCCATTACTTTTAGGCTCATCGCCTGTAAAATTCATCAGTATAGTACGCTATAATGTATTTCTACACTCATAGAAATAATCCTGTAAAAATAGCAGAAAAAGCTACTAAAAATTAGTTAAAATGAAAAACTACTAAATCTAGCAGAAAAACTACTAAATCTAGCAGAAAAACTACTAAATCTAGCAGATTTTTTTTTTTGCTAAATATTATTAAAATAAGGACAGCAAAAATCAATCAGTTAACTATACAAAATTTTAGTTATAGTCGATAAAAATTTTAGTTAATGGGAAAGATTATTTTACTCTGCAAAATAAGCAAAAACTTTTACTAAATTTTTGTAAACTCAAAATAGCAAACAAAATTATTAACAAAACTGTTGCTATATTACCTCAAATTTAGTAGAATGCAAATAACAATTTATTTTGCTAAAATCAACAGAAATTTTTGCAAAAAAATTGTAGATTCCTGATTTCATAAGGGCAGACTTTTCTTTTTCCCATAAAAAAAAATTACAAAAACTTTAAAAGTTCCACATTTTTTAATAATTTTTTTTTTTACTAATATTTTTGCTGATTTTAGCAGATTATTTCGTTACTTTCAATTAACTAAAATTTAGCTCACATATAACTAAGTATTTGTAAATTTAACAGATTTATTTTTGCTATTCTTTAATTACTAATATCTAGCAACAAATCTGCTAGTTTTATCATTTTTTTCTGTAAGCTCATTTTGAAGAAATTTTTAGGACCATTATTTTTTTGCTATTTTTACAGGTTTATTTCTATGAGTGTTTAGGTTACTTTACCCATTATTTGGCAATGTGTGGTTTTGCTGGGAAGGGTAGTTAAATTCAATATTTATCTAAATTAATGTTCCCTCAACAAAAAATAAAAAAAAACCTAATGCGATATTCGTGCATTTGACAAATTATTTTTACAAAAATTTCCCATAAAAATATAATTTTTTAGTCATTTAATAATTTATTTAATACATCATATGTTTGTCAATAAATTAAATATAAACTATTGTTTATCAGTTGTATATTTTATGTCATTAACTTTGAAATGTGTGGGGAATTACATTTAAATTTACATATCGTTTTGATAGGTTTTTAATTATTATTAACATATTTCTATTTAGTAGATTCAATTATATGCCATTTGAGCGATCAATTTTCGATATAAATAAATTATAAAATTAATGATGCATTTCTGGACGAATGTTTTAAAATACATTTGATTTTCAAATAAAGATAGTTTTTGTTTAATTACAAAATTAATTTGCGTTGTAGTGAATATTTAATATGTTGAAGTGTTCCTAACGAAATTCTTACTAATATTGTAAACTAAACTGACATTTTTATAACTGGGAAATGATGGTTAACCCTCTAAGTGACAAGCTCGCTTCCAGGCGGGCTATTTTAAATTGGCCATAAATGCGCCACATGAGGTTCTTATAAAAATAATTTAAGCCACTTCAATAGAAAAATAAATTTACAAATTTTTTTGTGAAGTAATTTCGGTGTTAAAGTTAAAATTTCGAAAATTGTAAAATTTCAAAAAATAAATATTTTGAAATGAACACAATTTTCTTTTTCCGATATTAGTAGTCGTTCGGTTTTTATGCGACTGTTCCCGAAGTGCCTTTTTCCCGTATATTTCAAATAAATCGTAAATTTCAGACATGTTTCCATATAAAAAAAATTTTTTTTTTCACCTAACTTTTTAGCACTTAAACGTAAGATTGGGCAGCTGAAAAATGCGTGTCTCTTTATTTTATCCAAAGTGCATTAAAATCCACCAGTTCGGGATCGTCTAAGTGGAATACAAATACAACAGCTTATAGGACAGCTCCTTGGTAATTTTTCACTAGAATTTTATTAAATATTTAATTTAATATAATAAAACTTTCAAACGCCTAATGAAAAAGTTTCATTAAAAATACTTTCATAACAATTTATGAGCTTTTTCATTAAGTTTAAAAAATATTTCATTCACTTTTTGAAAAAGAAACTTCATTAGTTTAGTAAAGAATTTTATTAAAACTCGTCCAGAAAATTTTCTATGTGCAGAATTTGTTATATATTTTTTTTTGTACACACAGAGAAAAATTTTACCATTTGCCAATTGAAATTAGGTTACTACTACTCAAATTTGGTTAGTACTACTGAAATCTCTGGGTACAACTGAATATTGGTTTTCACAACAACATTCGGTTAATTCAACTAAATTTTAGTTGTAATACCCAAATATTTAGAAATATAATTTAAATATGGTTTTACTAACGGAATTTTTTAGTTGTTACCACCAAAATATACTTTTCAATTCGGTTGGCACTTTATTTCTCTGTGTGTAAGAACTTAATTCCGATCGTAATTTCGAGGACCCAATACATAAAACACCTACTCAATGCTGCTAAAGCTGTATTTATCTGCAAATACGAGTAATTTTCCATGAAACTCTCTATGCTCAAATAAAAAAGTTAGTAAAAAAAATTCGTAATACGTTTTACAAATTTAAGCAAAATGAGTACAATTTCTTACCAATTTTAGCAGCTCATAGAAATAAAAAAAAAATGCTTACTCAAAAATGATATTGTACTAAAAATGAATAAAGTGGGATATTCATTTTTAGTACAATATAATTTCTGAGTAAGCAATTTTTTTTATTCTCTATGAGCTGCTAAAATTTGTAAAAAATTGTACTCATTTTGCTTAAATTTGTTTAACGGTGAAAATATAGATTTTTGTGTATCCTTTACAAACTTTTTTAATTTATTAAAATACAAGCCTGTTTTTTTGGAAGAAAATGTATCCCAGTTTTGTATTAATATTAAAGGTTTTGAGTAGTACCGAAATGTATTGACATTTTGCAACTGTACCAGAGTGTAGAAAACTTCTAAGGCTCCAAGGCGAACTTGTTTATACAGCGAAAACGAAAAGTCCACTACCAGCTACGCAGAAAGTCTTAACCCTTAAACCACTGGGATATTTTAAATTTTAATGTAATTGGATTTAAGTGATGACCGTCTGTAGACGGTCTTAGTGGTTTAAGGGTTAACTGAGATAAGACTAACCGCACAATGAGGATTATGGGATCATTACCAAAATCATGTTGGTAATAATCACTTTATTTTGTTTGGGGGTTTTGACCGACTAAAATTCGGCCTTAAACCCCAAATCTACACACAAAATTCATACTATTTATGAATATTTTATGAAAAAGTTGTCAATGTACTATATTAGGAACTATACCCATTCCAGTTCATAGAAAATACTGGGAAAGTTTGTGTCTCGTAGGTTCTTAAAATATATGTAAAAACACTTAATATTTATGAAAAAGTACTTAAAAAATTTGCCAATGTACAAAACGATAATATTTAAGAAAACTTGCATAAATTGCAATAATACTGGGAATTATATGTACCTTTTTATAAAAGCTAGGGAAACTAGGAACACTTCATAAATAGTAAGTAAATTTCATATATAGTATGAACCTTTAAAATATGAACTTTTTCATAAAAAATTATGAATTTTTTTTTTGTGTGTGTAATGTGGGGATAATGCCCTATGGGGGATAATCACCATTTCTGTTTAAAAATAATAACATTAACCGGTTTTTTTTTTTGGAAAAATTTTCGAATTATTAAAAATTCCGATACGAAAAACTTTCAGATAGAAACATATTCAAATTGAATTTTTGCTTCTGAATCTATTTTACTCTCGGTTTGAAATTGTTTCGAAGGCAAACGATACTTTTATTCAAAGTATAACTGAAACTAAATCCTTAAAAATCAGTTATTCCTTTTATATAAGTTTCGCAAGGAATATTCCACTGTTGACAATTTGTTTAATTTAACAAGTATTGTGAATCTGAGATTTGACGAAAATTGCAGAATATGCGCCTTTTTTGTTTGATTTGACATTATTCCAAGGAATTTGCTTTTTTACAAGTTGTGTTGTGCAGGGCTTTCTCGTAAAATGGTTCTCCTATTGCAAAAATTGTACAACAATACGTCTAGCCAGGTATGGGACGGTAGCTTACTGTCTGAGCCTTTTACTGTCACACAGGGTGTCAAACAGGGGTGTCTGCTGAGCCCTTTATGGTTTTCGCTTTATATAAATTACATTAATGACCATATACCAGGTGGCGTCAACGTGGCTGGTACTGTTGTCAAAGTTTAACTAAATGCAGACGACATTGTCCTTTTGTCAGATTCTCCAACGGGTCTGCAAGAGATGATCGACTCATTATACGACTACTGCATGCAATGGGGTCTGAAAAAAAACCTTCTCAAGTCTAAGATATTCAGAAAGGGTACGAGGATCAGTCGTGGGCTGTTTTGGAGGTATGGTAGCACTCAAATTGAGGTGGTAAACGAGTATAAGTATCTTGGTATAAATATATGTTACAATTTGTCTTTTAAAAAACACTTAGAGTCTAAGCTCGTTTCTGCCAAGATTGCAATTAACACCACATGGTTAAGTTACATTTACCATCCAAAAATAAGCTTTTCAAATAAACTTAAAATTTTCCATACTGCTGCAAAATCTATAATGTTTTATGGCGCGCAGGCCTGAGGATTTATGGTTTTTGATGAAGTGGAGAAATTGTTGCGATATTTCTTAAAAAAACAGGTTACAATTTGCTGAAAATACTCCAAATTATATGCTGCACATAGAAACTGGTTTGCCACTTTACTTGGATACACTAAAATTACATTTTAGTTATAGATATAAGAAAAGTTCTCAACCTACCTGCACTAGACTACCGCGAATATTGGCCGAGGAAACTATACGGCGGAGTACTTTTTGGTTCTCCAATTGGGGATCTTTATGTGAGAAAATCGGGATTACTTGGGATATTGGGACCTGGAGGGGTAATTTTCTATATTATCACCAGAATATTCTCGAAAATTTGAGAATCATAGAATACGAAACATTTATTACTAGTGCCAGAAATCCGCGATTTCATTTTCATGATTTGTACCCTACACTGCAATATAATGATAATCCTCCTTACTTTCTCGATGGAAACTCGCCATATCTTGTTAGCCTAATTATGAAGGCCAGGGGTGGGTTTCTTACGCTTTGTAACTGTAATGAAGAGGAAAACGCTCATCATTTTATTGGTAGATGTCCAATATTTTCTAGCTACCGTTTAACTTTTTTTGGAAAAAGATTTTTGTCAATTGATGAAGTTTATGAGGTACTAAATGACAAAGAGTACATGCGTTTATACAATATTTGGTAATATGTTTAAAATATAGAAATGTTTAAAATATAGAATTCATCTAAAAACAAAAAAAAATTTAAATCCTTTAATATTTGATACACTACCTAAATTCATTTTGTGTTATTTTAATACTTTTTCATCTATATAGTAAAATAATCAATATAATTATATAATTTTATTTTATTTATATAATTATATTGATTATTTCAATCCAATCAGACACACAACATTAAATGTTATGTCTTCAAATGATTTAATCATAGCAACTTCTTTGTGATATTTATATAAATTGTACTTGCATATTTTTATAATAAAATCATTACTCATTCATTCAGAATCAGTTCTTGTACAACCAGTACTATATGGTAAAGAAGCAATTTCGAAATATTTTACTAAGACTACAATTTGGTTAGAAAGGTTCATTTAAATAGTTATTACTAGAAAACAAATCCAAAGAACTTAATTAAAGACCGACCATTCATTAACTTTCTTGGAATGGGTATAACAAACAAATTTGAAGAAATGTGATCTATTCATGTAGTAAAATATTTTAAATTTATCTTAAACTCACCTCCATTTCGTTCTACGATTTTGAAACCACGTTTTCACTTGAGCATCAGTCATTTTTAAACCTCTCGCTAAAGCAGCTCTTTCTGCAGATGCTAAATATTTTTGCTTGTGAAATCTTTTTTCTAACTCTGCCACCTGTATACGTGTGAATGATGTTCTCGGCTTTTTCCTCTTGGGAGGTGTGCGATTCTGGTAGGGATGACCAATGCGTCGGGCAATGGGAAAGGCAGCTGTAAGAAATAATTAAGAGAAGAAAAAAAGAAACCTATAAAAACTATACACGCCACTATTATAAGCAATTAAAATTATACAACTTAATAACTGCTACCAAACATAAATATGCCTACGTAAAGAAGAAAATATATTATCCTTTAATTGTTTTGAAAGGTAAAAACAATTTACGAAACTATAAATTTTCCAAGATAACAAGCAATTTCCGATATTTACTTCCGGAAGTGCATACAAACACACACAAACTACCTGACTGCGTGAACAAGTGTTTGGACAACACAAAAGTTAAATGAAAGGGAAAAATAGAAACTAATACAATTTGAAAGAAAACTATTCGGTGGTTTCTATTTCACTTTATATTGGCTTAATTACCAAGCTAGTCTTTGGGCATTAGTCAAGACTACCTGCTGTGAAATCAATTAGGCCTATTACTAACTTATTTACTCATTTAGATTGGTCTACAAAAATCCTAATTGTTGTGTATTAGAATGTCCTGTAGTAAGTTCCAATACATACTCCTCACTTACAGTTGTGTGTATTTAACGCACGCGACAATTTACGTTTATTATATTTTACTATCAAACAGTTGAGTCATATGTTGGTGACAAGAAAAAGGAATAAGAATTTCGTTTGGTCAATGAGTGAGTGAATGACTCTGACCCAGACTTTTATTTTTCGAACATGCTAATGGTAAGAACAGGCGAGCAACCACCATTGATGATGGCTGGCTTATTGACTGACTGACTGACTGACTGCTGGGGACAGACAGACGAACCTTTTAAAATTCTTTAAGGTCGATCTTGTCGTCGTCGTCGCTACATCATTGCCATTGTATTTTACGTTTGGGCTTTTATGAAGTGCGATAAGAGACGCGTAGTAATAATGTTAATAATAAGAATACAGTCTCTGTAGAGCAGAGTTGCCAACAATAATCGAAAATTGTAAATATTGTTAATAAAGGAATCCTTGCTTTGAAATTTGGATATGTGACAAAGGGGATGCAGTTTTTTTCTATCGGCTAAGAGTGTGTTCACAATAAAAGCTAAAACTGAAAGCGAAAATATTTTCCAATACATTTTGTATGAAATGCAAAAATTGCAAAATTATCATATACAAAATGTATTTGAAATTTTTTTTCCCATTTAGTTTTAGCCTAATTTTTAACCCTTTGACGACCGAACTTAAACTGTTGGAAAATGTGCAGTTTTTTTCGAATTCGAGTTATTCTACGCAATATTTCTAAAGTTAAGTAACGTCAAAAATATTTTTTTGCAACTCCTTCTATGAAAAAATCCATGGGACATATATATCCCATTGGTCGTCAATGGTAAAAATTATTGAACAGATGCCTTACCCAAGGAATAGCGAAAGACGTGTCGTAGTTATTTCTATTATCTTGGTTGCGTCATATGACACATGTCAAAATATGTAAAAAAATTTTAAATAGCTTGAGTCGTAAATCGAGTTTTGACTGTAGTTCTAAAATATACTTTTTATACGACATTTAAAAATTGTGTAGGGATAGAATTAAAATATAAAAATCTATAAATATTTTTTATATATTTTTATACGAACAACAAAAAAAATGGAACAAAAACATAAACTTTTTTACTTTTGTCCCATAAGAAAGGCATAAATTTCCCGACTTTCGATTTTCGAACCTGCACACGGATTATTATAGCACTAGGTCCAAAACTTATGTGGCCAAAATTTAAGTTTAATCAAATAACTCTGGAAGATGCTGCAACAGTGTCAAATTTCGTGTTTGCTCAGTTTATTATTCCTCTGAATCATGCATGAGACTAATTAATAAATGAACTAATTAATTGATGATTTCATTACAATTTCATTGATATCAATTGTAATGAAATTATTTTCATTAGCATTTTTTTTTTTTAATTTATGGTGATGAATTTCATTGATTAAAGATAATGATTTTAAATTTCATTATCCTTAGTAATGAATCAATTAAATGAAGTAAATTACAAATAATTAATTTTTTATGCAAAAGCCACAGGGTGTCTCAATTATTTGTTTACCCAAATACGTATGTGAAAATCCCAATTCAATCACTCCGATAATAGAATGGAAAATTTGTCCAAAATGGAACGATATTGAATGAAACGGGGAACGAGTGAAATCACAACACTTAACATATTTCTGTTGTCGGAAGTGGAACTGCTTGTTAATGTTTGCAAAAATTTTACCATTATTTGGAACAAATTGGGAATCAGGCATGTATACTAATATTTAAACACAACATATTCCAGTTCAACAATTTCATAGCCTGTGCTGGTAATAAATGAAGTGTCAAATGGGGTCCAACGTACTTTCAATAAAATGGATTTTTCTTTGAGAAGCAGGTTTTGTTTTCACTGTCAACCAGTGCTGCCTACTTTCAAGATTTGTCTCGATTTTTGACGATTTTTAAAAATTTGCAATTTTTATCCAATTTTTAAATTTTTCTCTAAAATTTACTTACAAAATTGTATCAAGTTTAAAACATCTAAAGAAAATGTAATAAAATGATTTTAAATCGAACAAAATGAATGATTTGCCCATTTATTGTACAACTAAATATATATTTCACCATATTCAAGAATTTATTTTAATTTTATTTTAAAAATAACGAAAACCGATGGTATTTTTTATATATTTTAGGAAGGAAAATCCAAAATTGTTCAATTTAAACAATTTAATTCATTTGTCTTAAAAATATTAATAAAGGACATATTTTCCACGTTTTTGCTTCTTATTACTTCAATATTTTTCTTGAATGGCAGTTTTATGAAGACAAAGTTTGTGAAACTAAATATCGAATAAAAAATTAAAAATCAACATTTCGTCATGAAATTTTTCCAACATTTTTGGCCGCATATTGGCAAAAACGCGGCGAATGTTGTCCTCCAAGTGGTCAATCGTTTGGAGCTTATCGGCGTAGACTAGCGACTTCACATATCCCCACAGAAAATAGTCCAGCGGCGTTAAATCGCACGATCTTGGAGGCCAATTCATGGGTCCAAAACGTGAAACTATGCGGTTACCAAACGTTTCTTTCAATAAATCAATATCGGCACGATCTGTGTAAGATGTTGCGCCCGTCTTGTTGAAACCACATCTCCTGCACATCATGGCTGTTCAATTGATGAACTAAAAAGTCAGTAATCATGGCTCTATAGCGGTCACCATTGACTGTAACGTTCTGACCTGCATCGTTTTTAAGAAGTACCTGACCAATAATTCCACCAGCCCAGAAAGCACACCAAACAGTCAGTTTTTCTTGTTGCAACAGTGTCTCAAGATGCACTTGAGGATTATCATCACTCCAAATACTGCAGTTTTGTTTACTGACGTATCCATTTAACCAAAAAAGAGCTTCATCGATAAACAGAATTCGCAAAATTCGTGCGCGATATGTATTTCGAACAGAACCATGATTTTCAAAATAAATTTGCACAATTTGGAAGCGTTGTTCAGGCGTCAGTCTATTTATGTTGAAATGCCGAAACAAACTAAACACAAATCACTTCACAGCTGACAAAATGGCCGCCAGTTAAAAAGTGTTGCCAACTTAAAGTTCTATAACTGTATAAAAAACACCCTTTAGAACATCAAAATGAAGAAAAATTACAATAACAATGATTAAAATTTTTGACGATTTTTGACGATTTCTCATTCTCAAAATGACAGTTTTTTCCACAAAAATGGAAGATTTTTAAACAAACTGGGTTGGCAGCACTGCTGGCAACTCTACCTAAATTTAACAGTATTTTAACAAATTTCTCATTTTAAAAAATATACAAAATGTTTAACAATTAATAAAATATTAAATTCTTTATTAAATCCACACTGGGAGAGTCTTCTTAAATTCTGTTTTGCATTCTTATAGTCTTGTTAATCTTTTCTTTCATTGTGTTGTCCTCTTGTAGTGTTTTGTCGCCAGCTTATCTTAATAGCTCCGTCGAAGTACAATAATTGGCGCCTCCGCGGAAATGTTTATTATAACTTGGCCTACCATACACATTTTGTTGGCTCGTTTGTTTGGTTGTTTGTCAAAAAGCCCTAATTATTGAGACGATTTTGTTGTTGTGTTTTTTTTTTTTTTTTGGTCTGAAGTGGTTGCTTAAACGATACGTTGACATCAAACAATTAATTATGAAAGCGTTGTAAAATAAGAAAAAAAGTGAATGGAGGTTGTGATAGTGATAATGAATATTTTTTGAAAACCTTTTAAAAAACTGAAATGTTAAAAATTTGTATTGCAGAAGATAGAGATGAAATAAACAGAATTGCAGTAAACTTGTATTTGGTAGAAAGGAGAATACGTTGTTAACGTGTTACTGGATTTAAAATGAAATTGGAGCTACTGGCGAAGGCAGCAGAAAACCAAAGATATTTGTAATTTCTAATTGTTTTTTCTACTGCTACTTTTCTACGTTTTACATTTTTGTATGGCAACACTATTTATTAATTTGACAATGCTTTTTTATATTTTTGTTTTATACAGCATTAATGTCCTCTGAAATGAATTTGAAATATATGTTTTTATTTCGTCTATTTATTTCATTTTGTTTATTTATTTTTAACCCCAATCGAAAGTGTTTAAACTGACAAATCATGTTGTTTATTAAGGTTTTCTTCAAATTGTAAAAAACGCTGATTAAAAATTTATAAGTGTAATACATTAAAATCAATATTGATGTTTCACTTTCCTTCTGTAAAAGCAATTTTAATAAAAAAAAAACCATTTATGGCTATAAATATAATCCACATATCAAATCATGAGCACATGATACCTGTTCAAAAAAAAGGGTTCTCCACATATCCCTATTATATCCTAAATAGACTTAAACATCTTACTATATAAATACCACATAAGATAATAATAATTTTATAACGGTTTTTTGTGGTGTTTTAGATTTAAAGAATATGTTATTATTAGGGCAAGTTTCTTTTTGGCATTTGCCACAAACTGCAGCATTTGCCATTTTTTCAATTATTTGCCAAAAATTACAATGTTGCTCTACCTTGCCATACTATTTTCAAACTTCTTGCAATATTTTTTTGGTTTTTTTTTCTATAAAAATGCAATTATTACCTTAAAATTGCCTGATTGTAGAGTAGCAGACTTTATACGTTTGATTCATTAATTGCAAATTGTAAAGCAGTATTTCTAAAGTAAGTCTAACATTTAAGGCCTAGTTTTTGGGATGTCAGTTAAACTTCGTTTAGTTAAACCGACAAAGAATTTTGTCCATCATTTTCAGTTTTGTTAACAAACATATGCCGGAATAACTTTTTCTCGTTCAGAATTTCGGTCTTTACTGAAATAAAGCAAAATATACCAAATTTCAGTCACAAACTGTATTCCAGTCACAAAACTGCGTTAAACTAAGATTAAAGATAATCCACCTAATAAAAACTCAGCATAAGTGTCGTATTATCTAGATCATAATTTCGTTATTTTTTTAGACTCCATCTCGCCAAAATGTGTTACAATCAATGTATCCGAATTTAAGTAAACCTTGGATTATAGCTGAAAATCAATGAAATTTTGCGACGTGTTAAATATGCTCAGCGATGATGATGCAGAGTCAATACGCAATGCAAAATTGATATTTCAAAAAACTGGAATAAACTTTGATTTAGCTTATATAAAAGTAATTTCGAATGTCTTTGTTTAAGCTTCTCCAAATTGGAAACATAAGGACTCTCTATAAATTAAAGTTTTGATTTTATAGATTTTGTTAAGGAAAATATTAAAGATGTCAATAACAAAGAAGTTATTGAAAAATTTAATAAAATTTCCTAGAAACTTTGACTGTAATAAAAAATATATATTTTTAATACGAATGAAAAGGATTCATACAGAGAGAAAATTCCTTGGACGAGTTTTAATGAAATTTTTTCACTAAAGTTTCCTCACAATGTTAATGACAAATTTTTTAAACTTCATAAAAAAACTTCATAGTTTTAATGAAACAACTTTTAATGAAACGTTTTTCATTAGGCGTATGAAACTTTTAATAAATAATATGCATTTTTTCAATAAATTTTATGAAAAACTGCATTAATTTAATGAAAAGTTTCAATGGACGAGTTCCAGTGACAATTCATAGATCTAATGCAAAAATTCATTGATATTATGCAGATAATTTTCTCAGTGTACATTGAAAACTAATCCCCTTCGGAATTACATGCGTTCAAATGCAGTTACTGCTGCAGTTACATCTACAGATGTGGAACTCGTATTTTCTGTAAACTCAACTGTTTTATGTGACAATAGAAGATCTCTTCTTTTTAATTTATAACGAGCTTTCAACCTCCGTATATTTACAAAAATTAAGAAAATCAACCTAGCTAATATAGCTAGGTTGATACTAGTCTTTCGATATGGCTAAAGATCTCATCAGAACCCGAAGTTTTAGAAAAGCTAGAGCCTCCAGAATAGGCAGAACTTTAACAAAAAACCTATTAATCATAAATTTTTGCTCCATTCTTGTCTTCTTAGTAATCAATCACGTGGTTAGGGTCTTTTCCTAACAAGCATCATGACGGTACGTAACTTTAAAGACCAAAAATGTTCTATTTTGATAACTTGAAAAAGCACAAGATTGTACTTTGCAATCAAAATTAAATAAACTTTAATATTTAACTTTTTATTTTTTACACATTTTGTTTTGCTATTTTGCCATTTATTGTGCCATTTTTAATGGAGTTTCGTGCTTATTTGGCCTGCCATTTTTTTTAGCTTTTTTCGTGCCAAAAAAAAACTTGCCCTGGATACAAATATTTAAATTCTCTAAAAAAGAAGTAAGCTCCAGTGTTTTTTTTTACTGTATAAAAAACAAACGAGGGATGTTTTTCCTGTTTTTTGTTGTTATTTACCGGAAGTATTTCTTTTTCTAAATATTTCCGAAGGGATGTTTACGACTTTGAACAAAATGTGGTATGGATGGAAAAAAACGTTGCCATACGTAAAAACTGAAGTTATTAACCATAAGCCAAGTAATGGAAAAAAGCTTTTAACATGAATTATAAATATGCATGTTTATGCCAAAATATTTACGTACTTACAACCAACCAACAACAATCATAAATACATCTTAGGCAAAATTTACTTGCATATACGTTACCGGAAGTGTTAAGTTTTACGTATTGGTTAACCCTGTCACTACTGACTTTTATTTGTAAACACTTGTCTATTTCGACTTCAGATTCTTGTTAGGGGTGCTTTAAATTAAAAATAAAAGGTTTACATATATACCAACTCCCCAACCAACCCATCAATAAAAATTGGTCGGAAATCGAATTTGTGAAATTTCTCTGCACATTTTTAAAACTAAACATTTGAATATCCAAAAATGCTTTGTTTGATTTTGTTCTAGTCCCTTAATAAAGCTAAATGGCAAATCTCGAGATCCTAGTTTTGGAAATAAAACAATCTCCGCGGTTTAGGAAATAAGGCTGCCCGTGTAAAAATGATCATATATAATTATATCTAATTATATATAGTCATATCTGAACATATATATACCGAGATATGAGTACATATTATTCTATATAGATCCAAATATGGTTATATATGAGTGTTATGAAAACGGGCTGATTTGATATGATCATATATGACATCATCGAATGCCATATATGACATATATAATTGATATGGTAATTTTGTTTTATCCAGCATTTAGTAGTCTTATAATGAATCTATAATTTTACGGTTACAAAATGTTCTAAAATTTTTTCTGATTTTTATTTTTAAATTTTTCTTTTTATTATGTATTCTTTTCAATAAACGTTAAAAAATATAGTAAGAGTTACTATCGAACATTTAATTAGAGTATTTTCAAATGAAGTATCCAATATACAGATATGTTATTATATATGAAGCCATATATGGTTCATATATGCCAGATAGACGGATCTGACTTCAAGCTTCATATATGAAGCATTTTTACGCGGGTGATTAAAAAAGTCGGACTTTGTTAACAAATATCGCGACTATATTGCCTTGATGAGCAGTTTAAGCATATAAAGATTTTTTTTCAACGACCAAACTCCTAATGAATATATTTAAACCAAAGTATAACGCTTATTGCATTATCAACGTTTTTATATATATTCTTTAAATGTGTGCACTGTAGTGCCCAAGGGTAGTGAAAGGGTTAAATAAGAAATCAAAAATATGTATTTAAGAAAAGTCATATTATAAAACATAATTGATTTTTGGAAGTATTTTAAGTGGATCAGATAACTAATAATGTGTATATCTTATAGCAACTATTGCCACAATATGTGTTTCACGGACCCCTTGACTCACTTCTACTGGTTGGCGGACACCCCAAAAAAATACTTTTCTTCATAAATGTAAAAAATGCTAAGGTAAAAAAACAAACAAAAATTGGTTTTTTTTTTTAATGAAAAAAACATTACCAAAACCAAATATAGCACAACCCAATTAAGCTGAACTCGTAGGGACAAAAATTAATTCGTCATAATATGGGTTTATAAAGGGTCCGCCATCTAACGTTTTTTTTTTCAACTAGTGCTTATTTCGTGAATGGTAACACTTAGCTCATGTCTGATTTGACAGATAATTATACTCAGGGAACTTCTGCTTTAAAAATATGTAGTTGTTTGGGTTGTAATACAGTTTCATTATTTTTAATGTAAATGTAAGTCATTTGTAGAACAAATAAAATTTTTAACTAACCTTGTAGTTCATTTAAAAAAACAACTCACATCAAATGACTGTTTTACGATTTTACATTCATTTTTTACAGTTGTTTTTTGTTATTTAAAAAAATAAAAAAAAAGTAAATGTTTGTGTATTTTTTACTACCATGTGGTTCATTTTTACTACAATTGTTAGTCATTTTTTGAACAATAAAAAACAAATGACAATGTTAGTTGAATTTAATGAAATGTAAGTCGTCCTTTTTTTGAATGAAATTTCATTTGTTTTTGACTGCAATTGCTGTCGTCTTTACCAACATAATTTCCTAAGTGCAGTTTTATCCTTTTGCTGAACGAATATGGTTGTGTATACGCTTGAACAACACTGGGAAATATTGGTAGCGATTCCTATTCTCACTTTCACCATTCACCTCAGTTTTCGAACCTTATTTTCTCTCAAATAATACAAATTTATAAATTTTTTATTGTCTAATCGTCTTTACAATAAACAAATATTTATAAATCTGAAATCAAAATGGAACTAATAATTAACACTCGGGAAATAATGAGATTCGAAAATTGAGGTGAATGGTGAAAAGTGAGAATAGGAATCGCTACTATTGAGACATTATTTTGAAAATCTTGGTAATGTTGCAGAATCTGTGCGAAAATTGCGTACGGATTTTGGAAGAAGAGAAGGCACCGTCAGCTCCGTATGTTCGTCATCTTGTGAAAAAGTGAAAGAAACTGGCATCCTCATCGATAAATCAAAGCGCGAAAAGCCAAAAACAGTGCGTACACCCGAGAATATTGCAGCTGTGGCAGAAAGTGTGCGTGAAGCGCCATCAACATCAATTCTGTTTTTCTGTTTTTGAAGATCGCATTATCAGCCGCAGAGCTAATGTCGTTTGGCCACCTCGGAGCTGCGATTTGGCACCGTTGGACTATTATTTGTGGGGTGCCGTCAAAGATAAGTGTTACGCCAATAAGCCAGAGACAATTGACGCTTTAAAGGACAATATTCGTGAAGCCATTGGTGAAATACAGCTGCACACAATCGATAATGTGCTTAAAAATTGGACCGATCTTATAGGCTACTGCATGGCCAGCCGAGGCAGCCATTTGAATGAAATTATTTTCCATTATTAACCGGAAGGATTGTACTTTCAAATAAAAAAAGTAATTTGAGAAAATATTTAGTAGTTTTTTTATAGCATTTTCAAAAAAAAAAAGTTATTTGGCGGACCCTATATTTACTGGAGTAAAATTTTTTTACAATTTTTTTTATTGTCCACAAAATATTAAAATTTTTTTAAAAATTTTGCAATTATTTTATTGGATTTCACAAATAGATAGTTTTTGATACATTTGAGAAAAAAATGTCTGCGTCTTCGGTTTAAAATTTGATAAAATTCAAAGAAATTCTAAGAAAATTTGATAAATTTTGGGAATTTCGTATTAACCCTTAAGTGCTTTCTGTATCTTTAAAGATACAACCAACAAAAAATTTCCCACGGCTTTATTTTCAGCTTAATTAAATGAAAGCTTCACTAGAGTGTTAAGAAACTCCAAGCGGTCTTTAATAAAAACATTTTTTAATAAATATTTAGAATTGCGCCTTTTATTAATCATGAAAATCGAAAAAAAAATGGGCAAAAAATGCGTTTTTTATGATATCGAAAACAAGGCAAAAATAATATCAGAAAGTTTAAACAAAATACATAAATATTTAGAGGCGAATGTAAGCTTTCAAATGATGTTTTTTTTTTTTTTTGAACCTAAGTAACTTAAATTTTGTGTAACGGGCAATTCAACATTTTTAAAATTTTTGTTCCAAAAGCGTACAAAAAATTATTTTAAAAATCGTTGTATGCAGTTTTCCCTGAGTGTGGAATTTTATATTCTCTATAATCTCTTAATATTTCACTATGACAAATATTTTCAAAAATTTGAATAAAACTCAAATAAAACAATCTTAAACAACTTCCGTTTATCTTCTGAAAAAATCCTTTTAAATGGTCTACCTATGCTAGTGCCACCACCAGCGCCATCATATGACCACCTACATAAGTTTATTATTAAAAGAGTAATAATAAATCATTTTCGACGAAGATTCTATAAGGTTTATGGAAGCAATAAGAAGAAAAACGCTAAGGCGCCAGCTTATCACTAAAACATACACAATTCAAAATATAACCAAGAAAACCTATAAAATCCAATACATGAAAAAAAAGAAACATCAAATCAAACCAAAAATATAAAATACAAATTCAATCCAATTGGCGATAAGACACACATACAAACTTTTTAACAACCCAATCCAATAATATTGAATGAAAACTTCGAATCAAACATAAATAAGTTCCGTTTCATATTTATAACTCATGTATGAAATTATGCTTTTTTATAATTTCATACATGGGTTCATAATCAAGTTACCGTGAATTTTTTTAATTGGATATGAATTGGCATAATGTCAGTTATTAAAAAATTTATTGTGTTTGAATCAATTGTTTTTGTTGTTAGCGATATTAAGTCTTTTCTGAAGTAAAAGGCCAAAAGAAACCGTGCTTTCTGATTTGGAAAAATAACAAATTTTATCTTTTACATTCCAAAAACTATCAATTTTCAAAAGTTTGCGATAATATTGATAGAATCAGAAGGGTAATCGAAAAATTTTTACTTGATAAGGAAGAGAAATGGAAAAAATCTGAGATGTAGAATCTCGATACACGATACACATAGGACTTTAAACGCTGCTAGTAATTCTACCATAAGCTGCATATCTCTCAGTACCCTAACTTTCATTTCTGTGAAACGCATCCGAAAATATTGCGCGAAGTAAAATGCACGTATCCAGTCAGAAAAAGACAAACGGACCACCTCTGGCAAGGCATTTTAGCAAGTGGTACAAGTGCAACAAGTGCTTTTCCAATCCCAAAATGATAACATCATTAGACAGAAGGTTCGTCTGTTCAAAATGTGTCGGACAAGCAGTGGTTAAAGAAAATTTCCAACATTGTCAAAGTGTTGGTAAAACCACGAAATATGTGGTCTCAAAATTAGCTTTACAAAATAAAATTTTAAAAAAAATTCATGTATAATTTTTTTGGTCCCGCCGAGATTTGAGCCCTGGCCGCCAGTTTGGCAGCCGACAGCTGTAACCACTGAGCTAACGCGACATATATTAACTGATAGCTTCAAACCTAGTCGGAACTTTCCGGCTAAAAACATTTTTAAACATCATCATTTTTTTAAACTAAATTCTTTACCAGTTGTTAGACATTTGAGCAGTGTTTAAATTGTTACTGGATAGCACTGGGAAAGCAGTTTTAGACATCGTTCCCCCAGTGGTCAATTCTTTACCAATGTTTTTTTTGTAGACCACTGAAGTTATCGTAAAGCATATACTGGCAACAAGTTTTTGGAAACGCTGGTAAAGCGTCTTAAGCAAAGGTTCTGCCAGAAATATATTTACAATTCCTCGTATAGCCAGTGGTATGGCAGTGTTTGATTTGTTGTACCAGTGACAGTCTGTGACTGGGTAGTTCTCCTTCTTTCAGAAAGTCACAAAATCAAACGTATGGAATTCGCAGAGTTAAACATGACCACAAATTGAAACACGGTATGCCAAAATTAAAATAACCGTTTTTTCATAAATTAATACTTTTTTTACTCAAGGTGATTTTTGGACAACCAAAAAGATGGAATTTGGATGACCTAACGGAAATGTCCCCTATTTTCGCAACATATGTAAAGAAAATGGTACTTTTCACGTCGCAATTTTGGTGGCGGTAATGTCATGATGTGTAGTGGGTTTCTTTCAACAGGTAGACTTAAAATTTAGTTCTCATCATCAATAATAAATAGTTCGGATTATACTGCTGCTTTGCAATGCAGTTTGGTGCCGTTTTTGTGATTAACTGGGAATTTCATGCAAGACAATGCAATAATTTATAGCAGCAATGAAACTAAAATGCGGTTTCGTTAAAGAAACACTCCACTAAGGTAAGGTTTACGCTAATGAGAGCCAATTTTCTTTTAAAAATGTTCACCTGCCCAGTAAAATAGTACAATCCAAATAACTGGTTGCAGAACAGCTTATACTGTAGTATAATAGGTTCTAATTTCTGTTCTGCAACTGGTTCTTTTTATAAGGAGTTTGTAGTTTTTGCAATAGGTTCTTTACCCCCAAACAAGAACAGGTTGCTTTAGAACCGGTTCTAGAACAAGTTGTAGAACTGGTTCTGGGACAGTGACACCATACATTTCGACTCCCAGGAACAGTTGGTAAATAAAGTTGTTCTAGAAACAGGTTCAAAGGTAATCTGTTCTAAAAATTTTGCTGGGGTGGTTTATAAATATGAAACTCTGAGAATAATAATGCTTTGAAAAAATCTTTTTTCGCGACACAGTTCTTATAGTTTCGAGATTTTGTAAATAGGATAACCAACAAAACAAACAAATATTAACAGCTGTCAATATTAAAACAACTTGATTAGTTTGAATTTATACAGCTGCAAAGTATAACTTCATACATGGGTTATTAATATGAAACGGACTTTACATTAGAAGATGCCATTAACTTAGTAATGTTTGAATATTGAGAAACATTTTGTATGCCTCAACATTTAATAAAACAAAATTAAACGCTAAAATAACATAAGCATTAATACATTTGACATATTCTCTTAACGAAGAAATCAACATTCTCTTTAGAAGAATATTTCAAATGACAATAATGCCGATGATAATGACGATGATAAATTCACTATAGTCACGGCATCTTTAGGCGACTAATGTCATCATCTATATAAACGACCGACCGCCCAGTTGGTAATTAATTTGGTATACAGGTTGAAATTAAAAAGCCATGTTAATCACATCATTAAAATAGTTGCAAACAAAAAATCCCAAAACCGTATCGAAAAATTTAAGCAACAAAAGGGATATTGCGAATTAAGGCTGCCGTATGCAAATTAATATGGACAAATCATGTCATTCCGTCAGTCTTCCTTTCAAATATTGAGACTTTATATGGGTGTGTGTGTTTTGAGCATCAAGCCGACACTTAATGTCAGATCGGTTAAAGCGGTAAATGTTTGATACCTTAAGTCTTGAAAAAAAGGGAAGCTTTTTTAAATTTTAACTGCATATATATATTTATTCATTTTTGTTTTATGGCTGTGTTATTTTATACCCATTTAATTCAAATCAATACAAATGTTTAGTGATGCATTAAAGTATGGCTTAAATGTGGCTTGATATCGATATAATTTTATCTTTACCATCATGGAGGTCACAATGTGGATGACTTATACCGAACATTGTCATTTCAATATGGATGTATGGATACAATTGAAGCTTATATTATAACAAATTATCATTCAAGAAATGTAACGAAATTAAAACAGTTTTTTGATTGTGCAAATTAAAATTGTACAGTGGGATACAATTTGAAGAAAATTTTTTAGTTTATGAACTTGTAGTAAAAATAACTTAAAAATCATTTAATAGCAACAGCGGGAAAAATAGCAATAGCGGGAAAAATGTCGGGAAGAGAGCTACTGCTTATTACATGAGCAGAAAAATTAACGAGACTATTTTCTGTCTCGCTAATTTTTCTGCTCATTTAAGAAGAGACACATCTTTTGATATTGTCTATAAAGTTTATTTAATCAAATTTCGTCATAATTTGAATTAAGCTTGATTCACACGATATCCACCTCTGCCCACCCATATCTACTCTGAGGGAACTTCTGCTTTTGAAATATGTGGTTGTAATATAGTTGTGGTTGTGGTTGTAATATAGTTTCATTATTTTTAATGTAAATGTCAGTCATTTGTGGAACCAATAAAATTTTTTACTAACCTTTATTCATTTAAAAAAACAAACCACATCAAATGACTGTTTTATGATTTTACATTCATTTTTTGTTACTTAAAAAAATAAATGTTTGTTTATTTTTTACTAACATGTGGTTCATTTTTACTACAATTGTTAGTCATTTTTTGAACATTAAAAAACAAATGACAATGTTAGTTGAATTTACTTAAATGTAAGTCGTTCTTTCTTTAAGTGAAATTTCATTTGTTTTTAACTAAATTTGCAGTGGTCTTTACCTAAATAGTATTCTATGTGTACTATTTCACAGTAATTATGATATAAAATGTCATTTTCAAAAGAGAATTTACAATAATTAGGCAATTCATGTAACCAAAACTGGGAGTACACACAAAAAAAAATTTAGTTAAGTCAGCAATAGTATAGTCAGGAGGGTGCGTGCAAGAAATTGCTAATGTCAGAAAAATCTTTTGCTTAAAATCGGCGAGCTGATTTTTATTGTGCTAATTCACTTGTATATTTATACTGACACAATATAAAAATATACAAATACTAAAACGCTAACATCGAATTCCAGTGAAATCTTTTTTTTTTGAATATCGAAATAATATTTTTAGACTTCAGTAAATTTAGCAAAAAAAAAAATTTTTGTTATTATATTTATTATTTCGTTAAGTTAAAAAGCTGCACTAAATTTTTTCTATGAGTGTACGTATCTAATAATAAGTTTTTATTAATTTTATATAACTGGTAATTAATATGGACCTGCCTCTGCTCGGATCCGCTTAGACCTTTTTAGCAGAACTTTTCTGTTTATTCAGCTTAAAAACGCTGTTGATTTGGCTTAATTCTTAGTTTATTTAGCCACATCTGTCAACTGAAATTTAGTTCCTCTAAAATTTAGGTCATCTACATTTAGAAGACTGTGATTCTCAATTTCATTGAAAATTTTGCTGGCTTAAATTCAGGTAATATTTTCTGGTGTCGTAGCAGAATTGCAACTAGTTGCACGGGCTTTTTTATGAGTGTGGCCTTATATATATCCTCAAAATCAACTAATTTAATAGCAAATTTAAGCGTTTCAAATGAACCTGATATTTAACTAATAAAAAAACATAAAAAATTGCTAAGATTTGATTTCTATTTCGGGTAGCGGATAAAGTTCCGAAAATAAACCTGATCCTTATTAAATGGGCAGAAAAATTAACGAGACGAATTCACTCCAGAATTTGTTCGCTAGAGTACTGGCTAATTCATTGATAAAGTACTCTTTGGCGTTTTTACCAGGAACCAGGTAAATCTGGCGATCCAAAATTGGTAAAGTCACTCCCTTAACTATCTGCCCAAGCTGCTTTGATGGGAACGCTAAAAAAAATTAAAATTTGGAGTAAGGGCGAATTCACTGATATGGTACTTCATTAAAATGGGGTTCAAAACCAATACCGGATTTTTGGAACTTTTCACGGGGAGGAGCAAAAAAGCAAAAAGTATTCCCTTTGACGGGTAGCCCAAAACCCAATTTAAAATATATGTTCTCTGGAGAATTGGCTAATTGACTAATCAGGAACGTACCAATTATGGCCAATCGAAACGAGAAAAGAGCTTCTTTTAAGAATTCGCCAAACTGCTTTGTTTAAATAGGAAAAAAATAGGAAAAAATCCAAATAAAAATGAGAAAATTCCACATGTAATTTAGTATTTTTATTAAAAATGGATAAAATTCCAAATGATAGTTTTTATTTGAAATTGAGAAATTTTACTATAAAAATGAGATTTTTTTTTGAAATTGAGATATTTCTAAATGAAATGTAGATTTTCCATTTGAAATTGAGAAAACTACAATTGAAATTTAGGATTTACATTTAAAATTCAGACTTTCTCTTTGAAATTGAGAAATTTTAAATGAAATTGATATTATCCATTAAGTATGGAAACAGAATAAGAGCTTGTCGTTTATTTCAATACAAATTGACATTTAAAAAAGCGTCGAGCCATGCAGTTGTGAAATAGAATATATTTTATTTGCACAGCGTTTGTTCTTACTCTCTCATTTTTTGTTTCTCATTCTCTTAACAGTGTTGCCGAGTTTTATTTATATTTTGTAAAAAAATAACATTTGATGAGTAAAACTAACAGAGAAATTCTATGGCTCTATATACTTTCCAGTAAAATAGTAAAATCCAATTAACGGGTTGAAGAACAACTTATACTGTATTGCAATTGTTTTTAATTTATGTTCTACAACCGACAGGTTCTTTACCTGCTTTAGAACCTGCTATAGAACTGGTTCTGGGACAGTGAATTCTTACATTTTGACTCAACAGAACTTGTTCTAGCTGTTCTGGAATATATTCTGAGATAACCCATTCAAAAAAAAAAATTGCTGGGCCTTAGTGTACTAGCGAATGTACAACGTAATATAGACCCACTCAATAAATGTGTTGGATTCTTAAATTTGCATTCAAATATATTATTTTGTTATTGTTGTTATAAAAACTAAACAATATTGTATTGTTAATAAGCAAAAGTGATAATGGAGAAGGAATTACACCCTACGGTAGTCTTTACACTTAAATAAATATGACAGCTTTTGCAGTAACTGTCGAACGTCGTTATTTTGGGTGCGTTTTCTCTAGCAGCTACAATCGTTGTGCTCTATGTTCTTATTCTGGGCCGAGACTGAGACTAGAAAGTTCTAAATTAAATTGAGAAAATTTCAAATAAGTTTGAGAGATTTACAAATAAACTTGAGGTTTCTAATTTTATTTGAAAGAAATCTTTATGAAATTGAAAATATTATGAATGAAGAAATGAAAAATAAAAAAAATAATAAAATAAAATGGAATTATGAAAAACCATTTATCAAATATTTTCGCCGATAAAATATTTTTCCCATTAACATATCAATCAGAAATGTAAAAGTTTAATCTTTTTTATATGTATTTTTAACCCATTTTTAAAAAAGAACTCTTCAAAAATTAAAAGTTTTTTCCTAATAACTATTTGGCAACTCTGGATTACAATTTTTTACAACATTTAATTTGCGATTATAGGCCAAGATGTTAAATAGTTTTATTTTTTTTACACGACTGAATTATTTTTACCCATTAAAAAGATACAGCCGATTAAAAGTAATGGTGAAATTGGAACAGAGTGTGCATAATGTGTTAAGCTAGAAAACTGAAACCTTAAATTGAAACAAATTTTTACCAAATTTATTAGAAGAGAAATAGCTTTAAAAACAATTACATTCCGTCATTTACATGCCGAAGCATCGGGATAAAAGTTTAAAGCTAGATATTATCCACTAGTTGAGTAGTGGACGAAATTAGGTTATATATTTTGGCTCTCAAGGAAGCTCTCTCAATTGAGATTTCAAAATTTCGCTAAAATTCTCATAGTGATAGAAAAGGCAATATCAATAAACACGTATTATTATTTAAAAGAACAAATTATATCTTTAAAGGGCAAAATGGGGGTTAAAAACCATAAAATCTCGTGTTTGGGTACTTGCCTGAAGTTTGCAAAATTTGAACAAATAGTTAAAGTACTCCAGAAATGAAAAATTTTGATACGCATATTGCATATGATTCTATTTGATGCAAAGGCTCAATAACATATCAATTGGAAAATTGTGTCAAATTGACACAAACAACGGATGCGTGTTAAGGAAAAAAAAAAAAATTCACGCAGAAATTTTTTTTTTTCAATCCATATACTTTTTAGTGCTTTTTTAATGGTAAATTGACGACGCTCTGTTCTGTCTATTAACGTCGGCTTTCACTATTCATGCTGATCAAAAATATATTTAGTTTATGGGGTCCCAGAATTTGTTATGTACTCCCCTTCACAGTGGAATAGAGAGTATAACAATATAGGTGAAAAAAGCACCTTGGGAAAAGTCGGCTTAAACGATTTAAGCTCGAAATCAAGTGACGTATTTATATAAATATATAAATATTATGTGGCATATTTTGACTATTCGATCGAATGCCGAACAATAAAGCAATTAGGCAAAATTATTCGATTACAAAAAATTTCTTTCTTTTTTATCTAAACAATTAAGAAAATCAAGTTTTACAGTAAAGTGCCGAATACACCTTTCGTGATATCTCTTCAAAATATGGCTACTAAACTCGTATATTTGGTTGCTTAATCCGATTCAAACTAATTTGGATGTCTCACAAATAACAATAGTTTTTTGAAAGACCTTTCATTTGATACCCCATTTATCTCAATTATCACATAACAAAACTTTAGCGAAATCGGAAAATTCCAGTAGCAAATCACCATCGTTAACCAAAATGGGTTATTATTACAAAAATAAATAACATAAATAACTTTAACAAATCTTATTATTTAAAGCGAATAAAGAGATTTTCCCCATTAAAGAAGTAATAACCAAAAAAAAGTATCCCACTGTGCTCTATATGATTTTAACAAGTGCTTAAAACGATATACAATATTATGCAAATTTTATTTATACGAGTATTTGTTAAAACAACACACACTGAGAGAAGTAACTTTTAAACTGAACAAAACAACAAAAAAAAAATCATCTAAACTTCTGGGCGGTTTTAGGTATCAGACTTAAATAAAGGTGAGATTGTATTCTGAAAGCAAACATGTTTTCCTACTTTAGTCAACGAACAAGAAGAAACAGAATGAGCAAAGGATTTTGGCTGTTTAATGCAAAGACATTAAAAGGATCTACCAACTTATTGACTTAACTCTCATGTAGGTACTTTTTTTAGGTCCAGTTGCATGTACAATTTTACTTAACCATGCGTATGACATGCCGATACGCTTGTTAGCTTAAAAGACTTCTCTGATCATACTTATTAGCAAAATCAGGGTACAAGCGAAGAAACTGCTGTGGAAGCAGAAGACGAAGAACATTATAGACTTGCAACAATTTTAATAAGTTAACATTTTTAACGAAATTGTTATTTATTTTATATGTTTGTTAACTCCTGCTACTTGTAATGATTTTCCCCTTAACTTATATTCTTTGTACTTCAATATTTTATATCATGAGTTCTTTGATACATCATATATGTTGGAATTGACCGAGGGTCCTCAAATCTGATAATTTTTTTGTAGACACACTGCGGGAAATGGACCAGTTACCGGTATGTTCACGGGACTAGAACTTTGTGTGTATGAATTTGTACTAGTTTCGGTTCTGTTATATGAAAGTGATCGCTCCTTTTATGGAGCTTGTCAAATGAGGTGGCAAGTGCTACCTTTGCATCACCTTGTGATGTGGCGAATAACTTGACGAAGGTAACATTTCACCGTACCGACTGAAATGAATAAACTACGGGACAAGTTAGAAGTTAGTTAGGATTAATGTGATATGCAACAGGATCAGTGGGAAAATAATAATCACGTGACTGGTGTAGGTTTACGTATCATAGAACTGGAGAAAAATGTTTGATGGGAAACTACTCATATATTAAGGGCAATGTGTTCTGTTACAGGGGTTGTTTGCATAGTTTTGTGACGTAGGGCATGCGAAAAGTAATTAGCAAGTAACCTGTCACTTTTTATTCACCATGAGTCATATTGTGTACGGGTTACCAAATAGCTCGTCCGGAACCAGTCGCTGAACTTACCCAAAGCAGTGTGTCATAGCACGTATGCACAAAAACCCTTCGAAAAGGCACAACAAAAATCAATTTTAAAAAAAGTTTATATTTTCTATACAAAGTCGTTAAAAAAAATTAATTCTTTGTAGCAGTCAAGGGGCTGAATCATTTGGCACTAATGTTTTCATTCATTGCAAACGAGTTTGAACCAGTTCACAATTTTAACAACTTTAACTGCAACGACCCTAGTTGCTTCAGTACATTTGATGTTATGTTACTTTTTCTCCAGTTACATGATATACCAACTTGTCAATGTTTTGTCACCATTACAATAGTCACGTGATTGGTCATTTCACCCAAATTAACACCTTTTGGTACACCCCCAATTTCGGTTTTCACCAGTTTCGGGACGTGGCCCCCAATCATATATCACAGAATTGTTGCTTTGGATGAATCGATCCTTCATTTCCAGCAAGGCACATACTCTATGGAGCCTATAACACAGCCCCTTATTTGGTTGTTCAGCTTGTCAAAACTTGCGATTTTTTCACGGTTTAGTTTTTAAGAACATTAAAATAATTTACATAAGTATGTAACTTTGAGAGCATTATATTCGAAAGTTGTCATCGGATCTCTTATTCAAAAACCAGTCGATTCTTACGGTTATTTTGTTTCCCATTTATGCATCACCATAACCAATATTTTTAAAATTTTAAAAAATTCTTAAGAAAATTAAAAAATTTCCAAAAGTATGTAAATTTGAAAAGTATGCAAATATTCGAAAGTTTGTTATTAGATTTCTCTTATTCAAAAAGCATAATAAATACATATTAACAAAAAATGCAAGTTTATGACAATGCAATTTTAAGATGCATTTTTGAAATTGTTCTTCCTCTTATTGCATCAGTTAAAAATTTTACCTTTTTTATATAAATTTAAATTCAGCTTTTTTGTGTTAAGATTTTTTTTTTTTTAAATCTAGAAAATTAGATGGCATTTTCATCTCAGAAAAAGCAAAATTTCATCTTATTTAAAAATGGGCAAAAAATTTTCAAACATTTTAAGAATGCTAAATTCATTCGCGTTAATCATTTATCACTAGTTGAGCAAAAGTTATGGCGGTTTTAAGTTTCAAGCAAAATGAAAAATATTAAAACTACAATTTTTGCTTGGATTTAATTAAAGCTACGTCAATGTATAGATCTCATTGGATTTATCATATTTCAAAATATATAAATTTACAGTCAAAGCTCGGTATAATGAATACGCGGTGTAACGCTTTAGTTATAACAAAGCGAAATGTGTTTGGAAAAGGCTGCTGCTACACTTAGAATACTACAAATGTAATTAAAAACAAATAAATTTCCACTTAAAGAAAGGACGACTTACATTTTAAAAACTCCAACTAACATTGTCAATTGTTTTTTAATGTTCAAAAAATGAACCACCGTTGTAGTAAATATAAAAAATAAACAAGCATTTATTTTTTTAAATAACAAAAAACTACTGCAAAAAAGTTAATGTAAAATCATAAAACAGTCATTTGATGTGGTTTGTTTTTTTTAAATAAAATGTTCTACAAATGACTGACATTTACATTAAAAATAAAGAAACTGTATTACAACCCAAACAACTACATATTTTAAAGCAGAAGTTTCCTGAGTGTAGGAGTGAAAAAAATGTAACGTTTTTGCACTTTATACATTCAATCGGTCGAGAAGACTCACTCTGGGTACCTAACTAAGTTCTCAAGATATGTTTTTTATAAAAAAAACGGATAAAAATAATTAAATTTCGCAAAATTTTTAAAAAGGCCATAAAATGTTTGCGTTTCAAATTTTTAAAATGCCTTTTTGATTCGAAGGTGCTGTATACAAAGAAACTCTGTTCCTTATAAGTTTGTGATGTTCGTATCCTGTTATTGGTGCGCTGACATCTACTTGCTATAAAATTACACCATATTTTAAAACCTGTTCTTAAAACTCAATTTCATTAATTGGCACAACAATAATATGGAAAAAAACGGAAAAGTTTAAATATAGCAAACATTTGGTTTCACTTGTAACCCACCATACTAACTTTTCACCAAGCTTCGATATGGAAATTCCCTTCTAAGTGAATGTATTTCCCAGATCTAGTCAATCCATTTATTATTGATTGGGATCTGGAAGTTAAAAATTATGAGCAACAAAATAAAATTTCTTTTATTTTTCGACTTTTAAATGGCCATAAACTTGTTTGGTGAAAACGTTTACCGAGAAACATTTCATGTCAAAGCTTTTAAGTAACCCTGTCAATCGTTCCTCTAAATTCCAAAATACCCTGAGAAATAAGAGACATTTAAAGACAGTTTGTCGAAAATGTTTGAAGTATCTTTTTTGAATTTTTTTAAAATTCAAGACGTGAAAAATCTCGATTTTTTAAAAACTTCAATATGGGGATGTGTTATAGGCTTCATAGAGAATATATATACTTTTAATATACAAAAATTCGAAGACATAAGGTCAAAAACTGAAAATATTTTAGTGTTCTTTCAAACAATGAATGATATATCTACCTAGAGAAGTAGAGTGTAAGTTTTGTTTTTTTCTGAAAACAAATTGTTGTTTGACTTTATTCTTGATTTTATTGAGTGCGTGCTATGTGGCAATCATTGTGGCTTGGCTTTAATGTGTTTCCTTTTTTTTTGTGTTCCTTCACCGACTGCTTTCATATTGATGTGTATGGTGTTATTTTGGAATTTACTGCCTTTCAGTCTGCCTTTTAGCACTTTTGTAGTTAGTGCTTGGAGTACCCGATATTATGTTGCAAATACAGTAGCAACATACGCATTTAAACAGCAGCAACAACAACAACAAAAAATTACAACTTTTATTTATATTCCTAGTACAGCACAGAAGTGCTGTTAATGTTAGTGGCACACGTTGCACGTGATTTTAAATAATGTACAGATGCCAAATGAGTATGAAGAATAAAAAAAAAAACACACGAGAAGAAAAAGGAATGCCATCAACATCTATCTAATTTAATTTTTTTTTGTATTTGGTACATATGCACTAGTAGTAGACATTTTAACGTCTCTGTCACATTAACTTAATTAAATATAAACATATTTTCTCTTTAAACTGGTAGTCACATTGATCTTTTTAATCATTTTTAATAAAGTTCGATGTTTAAAATATTTCGGCTGAATTTCAGTTTATGGGGGACACCCCTACAGATAAAATCTGAATATGCCATCCCCTTCAGAATGTTCCCAGGAGTACGAAAATCATAATGAATAAGGGGGCTCACGCCCCCTATGGGCGTGGCAGTCGAAAAACGGCCCGGCCCACCTACGTAGACAATATGGGTACCAAATGAAAGCTAATGTCTTCACGATTCCAAAAATAGCCATAGTTGCCAGATCGGGCGGTTTTTTGCAGCCGATACGGCCATTTTTGTTAAATAGGGGCGGGGGTGAAAAACGACCCATGCCACCTACTTAGGCAATATTGGTATCAAATGAAAGGAAATGTCTTCACGATTCCAAAAATACCCGTAGTTGCCAGATCGTCCAGAATTTGAGGAAGATATGTTAATTTTTATAAAATGGGGGAAGGACTTTTTTTTTGTTTATTTCTTTTTAGCTCGGCCAGAGGCCGAGCACTCGAGATCCCCGCCGTCTAGAATTAAGACATACTGGAGTTAAAAACCCCTAAGCCCGGCCGTAGGCCGGTCACGCAGAAAAACTTTACTAAGCGAAGCCAGTATAGTATGACCTCCACTATGACCTCCACGCGGTAATCCCTGGGGTAACGCTAACAATAGTAATCTTTTCGCACAAAATGCTCATTTTTGTTTGATTTTAACAAAATATAAGCAAAAAAAAAAGGAAAAAAAAAATTTCCCCCACCCCAAATTTTGCCAAAATGGCCATATCGTGAAGACATTAGCTTTCATTTGATACCCATATTGTCTACGTAGGTGGGCCGGGTCGTTTTTCGACTGCCACGCCCATAAGGGGCGTGAGCCCCCTTATTCATTATGATTTTCGCATTCCTGGGGTCATTTAAGGGGGCGTGGCATTTTTTTTTTTTCGAGGGGTGTCCCCCATAAACTGAAATTTTGCCAATATTTCAAACAATTTCCATTTTGGGGTTGTTTTAAAGTTATTTTTATTACTCATACGTCTAGGTGTGCTTTTAAACTTTTTGTTTTTACAAATAAGTTTATCTCTGATATCACCCACCGATTTCACTAAAATTTGGAGATGTGATGAGGAAAGAAAATGAATTAAAACTCATATTTTTATCTGCTCAATCTCACGGTCAAGGGTTAAAAGCGGCATTTAAATTGAACACGTTTCTGTATAAGAACATCTAAAAATTTTTGAAACACAGTTTTACCTGATGAATTCATTCCAAAATTTTCTGGGTGATTAAACATTAAACCATTTATCATTTTTAAGACCATTTAAACGACGTTCTTATTGTAGTTTTAAAAATTTACCATACTAATGCACCAGGGAACACATATCTAAATTTCTGGCCAAACGGGTTTGAACAGGACTTGTAAGAGAAAACTGTTCCCCTTTTCTTTCGTTCCGGTGGCAGTTTACAAAAATCTTGTTTTAGCGCATGTCTAGTAGACATTGTATATTCATATCAAATTTCAAGTTTCTTACTTCAGCGGTTGGGGAAGACCATTAAAAAGAGAATATTCGTCTTTTGAAACCACATTTTACGTCGTTTATCCGGAATTTTCAATATATACCTTATTATTGAATTAATCTATACCAATTCAAACACATAATTTAAATTTAAGATTTCTAACATGACAGATTATGGCAAGTCGTTTTTTAAATCTGAAATGTTTCGGTGAGAAAACTTCTCGCATAGTTATACACTCACAAAATTTAGTCGTTAAAAACAAAGGAATATGTACTTTAAAACTACTAAACATATAGATAAAACCCGGTCTACTGACTTTTCTTTTAAATCAAATGCATTTTTAATTTTTTTTCACCTATTTATATTAATTAACTCAAAATCCGTAAAAATAAAAGATTTTCTATTATTTTAACTATCAAAAATTAACTGCCAAATTATTAAAAACAAGAGGTTTTATTTTTTTTTTATTATCACTAACTTTTTGGATAAAATAAAGAATTTTTTGTAAAAGAATATTTTAAATGAAAATAATAAATGGCACATGTAGTTTGTGTTTGTAATAAATGTTAAAATAAATTAAAAAAAAAATTTCTTCTTAAAAACAAAGTTTTAGATTACTTTGTAAATAAACTACAATCATTTTTTGGGCACATCGAAAATAGCAACTTTACCATATTTAGAACAGGGCGAGTCACATAATATTACTTTTATACAAAGTAATTTTTTTATTTACATGTGACTAAGTAAATTTGACATCATGTGACTCACAGTGTTCTAAACATGGCATAGTTGTAATTTTAGGTGAGAAAACTTTTAGCATAGTTCCAAAACACACCCACAGGAAGCACATATTATTATTAATTTTGAACTTCTAGCCAAAATTGTTAGAGCAGCCCGTCAAATGCAGCCGCGTAGATAATTCCAAAACTCCGTTCTTACCGGATGTCTATGGGAGAGAAGAACTCTGAATTAGACATCCAAATTCTTGGAAAGATACAAAAAACTTCCATGGTTGATTTTTTAAATGTCTTACAAGAGTTGTACTTTTAAGTATTATTTTCCTCGTTCCTTCTACATCCTGACATGCTGCGACATCTACTTGATTCTGCGTATATCTTTCAATGTGGTTGTCGTCCACACTTTTAATGTGTTTATCAGCACAATTTGTATAGCAAAATAAATTAGTAAATCATTAGTAAAATATTAGTAAAGCATAAGTTCAAAATAGTTAAGTGCTAAATAAGTATAACCAAAATTTTGGATAGAAACATAATTTTAGTAAAAAATTGTTGTTGAAAAATGGTTATACTTGATTTACAAAACATTTTACTAACTTTTCTACTAATTTTTAAGTATTTTAAGTCTATTTTAACAACGTTCCTGGTCAGAAATACAAAAAGTACACAGAAAAAGCTAAAATAAAGCTTTAATTAAAATATTTCTAAATCAATGTAAAGTTTAATTGGATTTGGTCCTGTTAAGGGCACTGGAAAAAGTAGCCAACATTTTTGACGAAAATTACATTTAATGACAAAATCCTCAGGGAACTTCTGCTTTAAAAATATGTAGTTGTTTAGGTTGTAATACAGTTTATTTATTTTTAATGTAAATGTCAGTTATTTGTGGAACCAATAAAATTTTTTACTAAGCTTGTAGTTCATTTAAAAAAACAAACCACAACAAATGACTGTTTTATGATTTTACATTAATTTTTTACAGTAGTTTTTTGTTACTTAAAAAAAATGTAAAAAACTGTTTGTTTATTTTTTACTACCATGTGGTTCATTTCTTCTAAAATTGTTAGTAATTTTTTGAATATTAAAAAACAAATTAATGAAATGTAAGTCGTCCTTTCTTTAAGTGAAATTTCATTTGTTTTTAACTACATTTGCAGTGGTCTTAACATACATATTATTATAAGTGTAGTTATAACTAACTAGTGATTTTAAATGCAACAAAAGATTTGAGTGAAAAAAAATTTTTTTAAAAAACAATATCCATTTTATTATCACATTTATACTTGGGAGTTTAGCATTGAGGCATTAGTTTTTTCATATAAATGTCAATAATTTGGCATTAGCATTTATATGAATAAATCAATACTTCAATGGTTTCACCCCATGTATGAGATTACATTATACCCGTTAATTGGTTTTCAATTTATGTTTAAACTTTAACTTGAAACAAAAGGAAAACAAAGAAGAAGCGAAAAAGTTGTTAATGTTATAATTTTATGCTAAACTACCAGAAAATAATTAAAATTAACAAGCATTTTGTTTTTACTTAAAACTCGGCTACTTATTTAAATTTAACAAAATTTTTATGACCGACTTTATATCATCACAGTTTGTTATTTTGTTCTACTTATGTTAAGCCCACCCCCCACTGTGCCTAAAGACATGTATGTCCAAACATTAAGACGCACTGTTAATATTCTTATTAAGTTATAATGATAACGATGAGAGATGGTTGAACGTTGTTATTTATTAATGTAAACTTATTAAATTATTGTTTTGGGGTTTTAAGTTTAAAATTATTAACTCACCTGCTAGTCTATCCTTGACAGCTTGATGTGCCAGCGCCGCATGATGTAAAGGCGGTAATGCCCAAGTTAATGGTGTCCGTTGAGGTGGTACTCTTAATACATGACCGGCAGCTGCTGCAGCCGCGGATGGATATAAATGTGGATATGAATAAAGTGCAGTAGCGCTACCGTACGTTGACGATGCTAAACTCGTGGCTAATTTATAGGCGGCTAAATCATGTTCATTTTGCAATTCTTGATCAGATTTATTACAACCGTTAATATTATTATTGTTGTTGTTGTTGTGATTGTGATTATTATTATGTTCAAATGGTTTTGAAAGCAGGCGCGATATACTAAAAGGCAGGTTTTCACTAGATGAGGAACGGGTTTGTTCTGATTGAGATTCACTGAAAAAGAATATTAAATAAAAGAAAACTTTTTTATTAGTTGTAAAACAACGGAATTATTAAAAACATAGTTGGATATTAAGTAGTATACTGAGTATCAAGTGCAATTATATGTACTTATAGTTGAAATTTTCTAAGTAAGGGAATGTATCCTAATGTTTCCCTACATCTGGTATTTGGGTTATATAAAAAAAACTAAGTTGAATATTCCATGTCCAAATACATCAGCTAATAGACCAACCGCTGGGTATTTTTCATCCATAGATCATTGCCGCGTATTTTTTATCCATAGATCATTTTCTTGGGGCAACTAATATAAAAAGTTATATAACGATTTTCAGAACTACTCAAAAGGTCCACATTAAAGAACATATACTACAAAGTGGACCTATAATTAAAACTTTTTAAAAATGTATAAAATAAAAGGTGTTTTTTATGCAGGTATATATAAGTTGGCGACATTTTTTTAACTGGCGGTCATTTTGTCAGCTGTTAAGTGATTTATGTTTAGTTTGGTTTGGCATTTCAACATGAATAGACTGACGCCTGCACGACGCTTCCAAATTGTGTAAATTTATTTTGAAAATCATGGTTGTGTTCGAAATACGTCTCTCGCCCTTCGTCCATTTTACGAACAACATAATCGTCCATCAGAGCAATTAATTCGTTTAACTATGGAACGTTTTCGCACCACGTTTACTCTAAATGATAATATGCATCCACAGAGACATCGTACAGTGCGTACATAAGAAGTCACTGCTGCTGCTGAGCGTAGCGTAGAGGAAGACCGAAATCAGTCTATCCGACATCGTGCACAGGAATTGGATATGTGTCCATCGAAGATTTTTCGGAAAGATCTTGGTTTGCGTGCTTAGGAAATCCTACTCGTGCAACAATTAAAGCTACACGATCAATTAGAAAGGCGTAGATTCGGTGAATGGGCCCAAAACAAGATTTCCGTTGATAGTTTCACGTTTCGGACCCGTGAATTGGCCTCCGAGATCGTGAACCTTAACGCCGCTGGACTATTTTCTGTGTGGATATATGAAGTCGCTAGTCTACTCCTATAAGCCCGAAACAATTGACCACTTGGAGGACAAGATTCGCAGCGTTATTGCCAATATACGGCCACAAATGTTGGAAAAAGTCATCGAAAACTGGACCTCCAGATTAGACTACGGCCGAGCCACCCGTGGCGGTATAATACCAGAAGTCATATTTAAATTATCTTTCAAATAAAGTAAATTTCATGTCAATTTAAAAAATTCGTCTTTGTTTTATTCCATTTCAAAGCTCTATACTTCTATAAAAAACACCCTGTATATAGAAAATTATGTTCAAACACATCAAAGTAATATTTAACTTAAATTTTATTTGTAAAAAACTTAAAAAACGAATGGTTTTTTTTTTTTTTTTTTTTTTTTTTTTAAAGAGAAGCAACACTCAGGAAATTCTTCCTATTAATTAATGTGTTGCTTTCTTTGGAAAGGGGATAGTGGAGAGATGAAAGGTGTTGAAAGATGAAGGGCTTCAAACATTGCAACACTGTAATGCGCGAGATGATAAGTCTTAGAACAGTTGTTGGTCGCCACCTGATGTTGAGTTGGCGAATTTATTGAAGCTTTTTGTTTCATAGCCCTGATTCATTATTTTACTTCGGTGGGGTTAAGTGCTATGAGAACACCGAAGGTGAGCGCAGCGATACATATAAGTGATAGAAAACTCATACATATTATTTTTCTAAATTGATGTTGTCGTCACCGGGAATCGAACCCGGGACCATCTGTATAACAGTCCAACGCGCTAACCATTACACCACAACGCCTACACTATACAACCAACAAAAACTGTGCGTCAAATTGTTTACTACAGCCAGAAAAAGGATTGGCTGAAATTCGGTCGAAACCATTAAAATTTATTTGATATGAAGTTATTTTATTTGGAACTACCAATAATCGATTAATAAAGCAAAAATGCTGTACTGGAAATTGAAAATAGCGAAAAGGAACTAAAAAAACAATCCATTTATCCAATTATTGGTATTTCCAATCAAGTTTTCAAATAAAATTCGGTTAATAATTGTGTACGGTAGAAGCAACAATTTATTTTCTGGTAATAAAGGGTGTTTTTTATACAGGTATATAACTTTAAGTTGGTAACACATTTTTTAATTGGCGGCCATTTTGTCAGCTGTCCAGTGATTTATGTTTAGTTTGTTTTGGCATTTGAATAGTCTGACGCCTGAACAACGCTTCCACATTGTGCAAATTTATTTTGAACTTATTTCGAAATACGTATCGCTTGCGAATTTTGCGAATTTTGTTTAGCGATGAAGCTCACTTTTGGTTAAACGTATCAATAAACAAAACTGCAGTATTTGGAGCTATGATAATCCTCAAGTGTATGTTGAGACACCGTTACATATAGAAAAACTGACTGTTTGGTGTTCTTAATGGGCTGGAATCATTGGTCCGTACTTCTTTTAAATCGATGCTGGTCATAACGTAACAGACAATGGTGACCGCTATAGAGCCATGATTACTGACTTTTTCGTTCATCAATTGAACAACCATGATGTGCAGGTGCAGTGGTTTCAACAAGACGCGCAATATGTCACACAGCTCGTGCCACAATTGATTTATTGAAGGAAACGTTTAATATCCGCATAGTTTCACGTTTCGGACCCGTGAATTGACTCTTTTCGCTACGTGAATATTTGATTAGCTCGATTAATTATTTAGCGATAGAATTCGCGAAAACCAAAAAAAAATTGAAAAATACGCTTAACAGCGAGATTAGTTCTTAGATCTCAACAGAAAGAAATAGGATTTATTGCATATGTAAATTTTTTTATATAAAAACAGCTTTAAGTAATTTTGCGGAATAAGTGGTCCATACATCGAAAAAAGAAGTTCGCCATTAAAATCTATTGATTTCATTCATTTAATTTTCCTTTTGTATACTACACATCTAACAAAGGCACGCCAAAATAATGTGTGAAAGTAAAATTTTGAATATTAACAGATATAACTAAAACAATAATTAAATAAACCAATTTAAAAAAACCACAGTCGTTTTATTTTACTTTTTTAATTTTTATTCTCTGAAGTTCTATTGGATGTACTAAAATTTAGTAAATTTTGTTTGCTGATTTTAGGAAATTATTTGTAAGTTGCAGTTTAATGAAATTTGACTAAAATTTAGTAGTGATCACTAATTTAATTTAACTACTAATTTAAAGCTTGGTCCCGCCGGGACTAGGACCCTGGTCGCCAGATTGGCAGCCGAGAGCTCTACCCACTGATTTTATTTTCGAAAAATTCAAAAATTTAAAGCGCGGATTGGAACAACCGCTTCCGCTACCTAATTCGAGTGGTGCAAAAATTTTAATAGTGTGTTAAAGTTGATATTTGCCATTTAAATGTTTCAACTTTAGAAGTGGCTGGAAATAAATTTTAGCAGAACTCGCTTTTATATAGAAAGACCTTTCAAAATAGTATTCACACTTTATATGTTCAGAAAGCAAATATTGATCTGGAGGTATCTGAAAATATTGATCTGGAGGTAAAAGACTCTTTGTTGGTGCTTTTTGGGAAAAAATTTTATTTTTCTTTTATTTCTACTTTAAATGAACGAAGTTTTTGAGTGGAACATGATATTGCATTCATTTTTATTTTATTTAATAAAGAATTTATTTAGTTAAATAACCAACATTTTAAAAAAGAAATTCGCCCCGATTTCGTACCGCTATTCGAAAAAACCTGGACCTGAGTCGGACCAAATTTTCAAATGGGAATATCTCGGGAACTATTACAGACAACCAATTTATTAAAGCAAGTTCTTTGTTAGTCTCAAGCTGATAGACAAATATGTTAATTTTTTTAAAATCTGATCAGAAACAAAAAAATTGCGAGCACTCAAAATTTGAAAAGTTTTCTATTTTAGGTGGTTGTATTTAAAATCAAAACTTTAGCTCGATATTATGTCACTTATGCCTGTTCCAAATTTCAATGCAATCGGACTTCGAAGTAAGAAATGATCGAATTATTTCCAAAAATTTTTTGATATATCCCACTGTGGGGTGTCTGAGTTTTTTCCAAAATTCGTAATTTATGCGACACTACATGGGCAATATTAGTATCAACATTTTTGTTTTCTCGAGTGCATTAAAAAAAATCCCAATTTCATTAGTTTCAGACAGGTTTCCTTACAAAAATTGTTTAACTTTGGCACCACCTTTCAATCCTTAAAAGTGGTTGCTAAAAAAAGCGTATCCTTTATTTTTTTTCTTCTTTATACATATCCAAATTTCATTAAGAACGTGAATCGGGAGACTCGTGTTGTAAGAGAATTATCTGCATTAAAGAATTTTCGAATTAAATCAATGAAATTGCACTGGATTTCGTTTATTAAAACTTTTTATTTAGTGAATGCATTTTGTTTTTAAAAATTGTACGAATAATTATAATATTATTTATGATAACTTTCATTCAGTTTATTAAAAATTTTGAGTAAAAAACTGGTTTTTTATAAAAAATATGTAGTTTTTCATAAATTTTGAGAAATTTTACGCTGTTTTTGTGAAGAAATGTTTTCATTATTTTTCGTCCAAAAAGTATTTCTCAGTGAGATTATGAATCTCAAATTTTGTTTTAATTTCCCGCTTTCCTGGAAATTTTGTTGCTGGAAAAACTTTTTAAATTTTAAAATTTCTTTCTTTTCTGTTTTCCTCTTCTTTTTTGCTTTCCTTTTTTCTTTTCCTTCCTTTTTCCATATTTCCTTTCCTTTGTAGGTGGGGGGGGGGGGGTAGATGTCTTCATCCACTGCCTCCCCCTGGATTCGAGCCTGCTTCAACAGACTTTTACACACAAAGCTAATCGACTACGCTATTGATACTGATCAAGATTATCTATTCTCCATGAGTTACAAATATAGATTTCATATACGAAAAAAATAAAAGTGTAAAATTACTTAAAAATAGCTAATAAGTTACCTAAGTTTATTGTATAGAATACAACAAGTTTTTAGATAAGTTATACAAACAACATCGGCAAAAAGTTGTGAAATAAAACTACATTTACGAGTACTATCATTTATACTTTAGAAACTTTGTAAACTTTCCATATGTTGTTTTTTGTGAAATTACATTGTATATACTTTGTTAACTCGTCCAATTTATTAGTTTGGCTCATTTTATACATTTTTATTTATATAAAGGGTTCGCCATCTAACTTTTTTTTTTCAACTAGTGCTTATTTCGTGAATGGTAACACTTAGCTCATGTCTGATTTGACAGATAATTAGTTTTATCCTTCCGCTGAACGAATATGGTTGTGTATAAACTTTAACAACGCTGGGAAATATTGCGACATTACTTTGAAAATCATGGTAATGTTGCAGAATGTGTGCGAAAATTGCGTACGGATTTTGGAAGAAGAGAAGCACCGTCAGTTCCGTATGTTCGTTATCTTGTGAAAAAAGTGAAAGAAACTGACATCCTCATTGATAAACCAAAGCGTGAAAAGCCAAAAACAGTGCGTACACCCGAGAATATTGCTGCTGTGGCAGAAAGTGTGCGTGAAGCGCCATCAACATCAATTCACCGTCGTTCTCAACAATTGAACATTTCGGAGACATCATTGAGACGAATTTTGCATAAAGACCTTGACATGACGCCATACAAAGTCCAATTGGTTCAGGAGTTGAAGCCAACTGACCAATGCGTTTTCGCTTCGCTAAGTGGGCCTGCGATCGACTTACAGAAGATGCCGATCGCATTATCGCATTATCAGCCGCACAGCTGATGTCGTTTGGCCACCTCGGAGCTGCGATTTGACACCGTTGGACTATTATTTGTGAGGTGCCGTCAAAGATAAGTGTTACGCCAACAAGCCAGAGACAATTGACGCTTTAAAGGACAATGTTCGTGAAGCCATTGCACACAATCGATAATGTGCTTAAAAATTGGACCGATCGTGTAGGCTACTGCATGGCCAGCCGAGGCAGCCATTGGAATGAAATTATTTTCCATTATTAACCGGAAGGAATGTACTTTCAAATAAAAAAAGAAATTTGAGAAAATATTCAGTAGTTTTTTTTATAGCATTTTCAAAAAAAAAAGTTATTTGGCGGACCCTTTATGTTCTATTTTTTTTAGACAGTTCAAATGTAAAGCTTATTATTTAGTTTTTTGTTTAATAATATGTGTTTATTTATAATATTTGTATAAAAAAATTAAATACCAAATATTTGTTTCAACAATTAATTAACTTACAACACAACACATTTCACAAAAACCAACCATAACTAAAAATGAAGCAGACGCTACTGGTGGCTGACGTCTTCAAGAAAACCCTAAAAGGAAGCCATTATAAATAAAAATTCATTAAAATCAATGGCAATTTAACACAAATACATACCAATTTCAAATAGCTCCTACATATTTTAGTAGTGTAATTTAATAAAAAATTAATTTTGTTTTTATTTCTAAAATGTCGACTTTATGACGTAGGAAAAAAAACAACCCATATTTTGCTTTCCGTTTTACCCTTTCGTTTTTGGTAAGCAGTTCACAGTCAAATTTTATAGTTTTCTTTTGTATATCTGTCAAGTAATCCATTTGTTATCTTGTTTGACTGATGCTTTGGAAGTTTTAATAAGTTACTTTAGAAGGTTAAAAAAAACAACTTAGGTAAGCTATATAATTGTATAAATTGGAGAACGAACAAAGTAAATATTTTAAATCACAATAGTTCTTTTCATAAACAAAGTGAAATTTGTAGTTATATAAAAGAAATTATATATGTAATTTGTACTTGGACTGCGGTTATTTATAAAGGGTGTATTTTATGGAGGTATAGAACTTTGAAATGGAATAAAACAAAGATGAAATTTATAAATTGACATGAAATTTATTCGAAAGAGAACCATCTGGCATTATAATTTAAATATGTTGACTTCGATATTCTTACACTAGTTTATTTTATTCGTGTAAGTATCAAATTCTTCTTCTTCTTTTAACAACAAACACATTTTTTCAACCATTCCAACAGATTCACATCAGTTTTGTGCACTGACAGATAATGTCAAAGAGTTTGAGATCTATGTAATCTATGATCCTCCTGCACAATGGGATGAATGTTCTATAAATTTATGAATTATGTAGAATTGTAAAATTTTAACAACAAAACACAGATTATATGAATGACGCTTAACGCGCCAATTGTAATTGAGTTTATATGTTAACTTTGAAAATGTTTCAATCTAGTGTTTAAAGTAGTTTATTAATAATACAATAAATCAAAAAAAAAGCTTTTAAATTTTAAACGTGACCAAAAACTCAAATGATTTTTAATATTGCGTGTTGTATTCCCTTGAATTTCATATGTAAATTGTACATACAGTTTCATATATATTTCAGTCGTTTTATTTTGTTGTTATTATTCGTCGACGTTCATTTAAAAATTAATGAGTTCTACAAGAACTGTCATAGATAACACAAAGAAAAAAAAAAAAATCATACAATTTGTATTTCTCATATGTAGATGTGACATAAAACATGTTAAGAAAAATAAAATACAAACATATTAATTAAGTTTGTTTTTAAGCGACTGTGCGAAAAAATATTCATACATTGAGAAAAAAAAACTGCACTCGATCTATTGCTGGTACACAATTTATACATAGATGACATGTAAACCCACGCAACTCACGACATATTGGTAATGGAGTAAAACAAACAAACAAATAAACAAAATGTTGTACACAATATGCAGAGTAGGGATATAACTTTTTTTCTTTATGAAAAAATTACATGCCATCAAATCCCCCAATGTGGATATTGGGTCACTGGATAGTATTTCGACCCGGATCCCGGCAAATGCCGGGCATTCACAGAGATAGTGTTCCAAGGTCTCCTCGTCTTCCCCACAGGCCCTGCACACTTCCGAGTCCGCCCTACCAATACGGTGGAGATGGGCCACTCGACACTTAGAGTGTCCCGAGAGGATTTCCATAAAAAGACTCAGTTCCTTCCTATTGAGATTCAGAATTTCCCTTGTCTTGTCCTTGTCCGGGTTGGCCCAGAGAATATTTGTAGTCCTGCCAACACCCGCATTTTCCCAGATGGTCCTATGCATGGTGTCAGCCCATTCCACCAGCTCCGCCTTGAGAGCTCGAAAAGGTTTAGCGTTCTCCAAAGTGACTAATTCCAGGGAAGATCCTCCCCTAGCCAAATCATTAGCCACTTCGTTTCCCGCTATACCACAGTGTCCCGGCACCCATATAATCTCAATGCGTCCCCGTGAAGAGAAATCGTTAATTTCCCCTTTACACCTGAGTATCGTCATTGATCCCACAGAGTCCGTAGATAAAGCCATCGCCTTATGGGCAATATTGTACCAATAATAAATATCGTTTTTTTAAGTCTATTCGGTAAAAAAAACTTCCGTAGCGACAAAAATATCTTAAAGTTTTTTTTTTAATATTTATTTTAATTGTATATTCAAAAAAATAGTTAATTGAAAGTTTTGTTAAACATCTTTTCAAAATATTTAACTAACTAAGCAAACTAAGCAAAAGGAAAAGATACGAATAGACACAACCAATATAAGACTTACACAAAATGCAACCACGTTTGATTTCGTTCTTTTTAGTTCTTTCTTTTGCATACTACATATCAAACAAAGGCGCGCATGTGCGTGATAATAAATATTCTTAATAGTAAAAAATATAAATAAAACATTAAATAAATTAAATAAACGAATTTAAAAAAATTACGAATAGACACAACCAATATAAGACTTACATAAAATGCAACCACGTTTGATTTCGTTCATTTTAGTTTTTTCTTTTGCATAATACATATCAAACAAAGGCGCACATGTGCGTGATAATAAATATTCTGAATATTAAAAAATATAAATAAAACATGAAATAAATTAAATAAACGAATTTAAAAAAATTACTAAATGATTGATATTTTGATAAATTTGAAAGTTGAATGAATGATATTTTGTTAAATTTGAAAGTTGAAGAGACAGGTAAAAATAAATACGATTTGGTGCTACTGTACAAAACAATATTTTGATAAATTGAGGATGCAGGCAATACTAATATATAAAATAAGCTTTGGTGCAACGCACAGTGGCACATTTTCAGAAAACGCGGCCAAAAATATATAACGTTTGAAGGAGTCGTCTTATTTCAATGCGTTTTTTTTTGTTGGAAAACCTTAGCCTTTAGCTTTGTTTTAAGAGATCGATGATAAAATCTAGTTGCAATGAAATTATATATTAAGGCTTAAACTTATATAACACCAGGCTTTGCAAAATTTTAGTGTAATACACAAAGTATTAAACAACTATGGGCTGGTAACTTAGCTTAAAGGTAGACAAATTAAGACACTATCGTTTTTCAAAATTTTTCTATTCTTACACTCAAAAAAATCAAAAAGAAATAATTTTTTTAGATACAGCAAAAAGTCTATTTGATTTCAATTATTTAAATATGCATATCTAATCAACTAAGCTTTAGTAAAATATTTGATAAATTTACCAATTTTTTTTTGAACATTCAGCTTATTGATGTTTTGCAAACGTCTTCTTCTGATATTAGCAAATTTCCCCTCTTCTAACTTACAATTTTCTGACACTGCAAGCATTTTGGCAGACTTCACTGATTGTTTTTAGTGTACACTATAGTGTATAGTGTCAAACCGCTTTGCTATCAAGTGGAACTCATTTTTTAAATCATTGACCACGGCATTATATGTAATTTTATTAATAATATAGCAAGTTTCAAGAAATTTAACAATATACAGAAAAAATTATCAACCTAAAATATCTAGTTAAAGATTTGATTTGAATTTAATTTGTTTCTAAGCAAATATTAAATTGAATCAATTAATATTTTAATTGACTTATTTATAAATATATATTTTATTTTAGACTCAATTATCATATTATTTTATCATACACTGTATGCATAAATAGAAAATTTTAAGTATTAAATACTAAATACATTTGAAGTTAACAAACAAATCAAGCACACACACAAACAGACTCAACATTGCAAAAAACACACATACCAACGTATTTATATATACACATTTTTCTGTGAGTATCATATTTTTTTTTGTAGAAGTTATTTATAACTTTTTTTTCCTTCTTAATTTTAATAAAAGGTTTTATTGATAGTAACATTGCAGTGATAGGTGCAAAATCAATTAAAATATTAATTGATTCAATAAATTTTTTAATTGAAACCCGTTTTTAGTTTCTTCTGTGTAACTTAAAAAATTTGGAACTCTTTTAAAAAAAATGGCTCTAGCTATACCGCGCGCAAACTAGGCAAAAGTGTTTGGTATGCACTTGTAAAGGAGAATATGATCTTTCCTTCAGTATAGAATCTGTTTTCAAGACTTTTGAAGGAGCATACCCTAATCTAAAAATTATAAAAATAGTAATGTAGAATAAAAAAGTTTATATCTACTATCAGCTAATTTAACGTGCAATTAAAAAAAAGATACCGAAGCTAATATCTTTAAAAACAAAAAAATGTAGCCTTAATTTTTTTGGCTCCATAGGCTCTAAGATGATTTTCTTCGAATCAGCTATTTTTTTTTTTTTTTTTAAATCGATTGCAAAACAAAAATATTATTTTTGGCGCCTTCTCTGAAAATGTATCAGTGTGCGACGCTACAAAACAATAAATGCCAGTCCCAGGTATTTTTGTTTTTTAAAGATAAAGGCTTTTTGTGGTACTTAGCGATATTTTGAACATTTCTTTTTTGTATTTTAGAATTATCTTCATTTGAAAAATGTAAAATTGCATTCTTATGTTTTGTTCTTAATATTATTTTGTTTATATTTTTGTTTATATTAATATTAATATAATAAATATATTAATATTAATAAATACAGATATTTTATTTAATTGCATTATGTTAATGATGTGGAAAGTCCTGACATTTTTATATACTACATTTAAAACAATCAAAAAAAAATAGATCTAAATTTCAGCAAAATAAATTAACTAAAGTAAACATTTTATACTAAGTTTTTAAATCTACTAAGCTCCAGCAAAAAATATTGTTGATTTCAACAAGTCGATTTTCATTTCCATTGAACTAAAGAAATGCTCACTGATTTTCAGCAAAACACTTTTGCACTTTTGTAGATATTAGCAATTTTTCTGCAAGGATCCTTCCAGTAAAAATGTTGCTGACTCAACTAACTTTTTTTTTTGCTAAGTTTACGGCCTTTTTTTTGTGTATAATACAATGTGTATGTGTGTTTGAATGGCAGAAAAATATTTTTAATTGATGATAGTAAAGGTAAATAACAAAAAACCATGTATTTTTAAGAAAACTGTTACATTTCAAAAAAGTTTTAATTTTTGTATTAAAAATACAAAAATAGTTTTTCTGGACTTTCTATATTTTCATATATTTAGTTAGAATATTGTTTTAACTCAGGTCCAAATTCTAACATGATATTGTCAAATTAGATTTTATATGTTACTTTTCCAAAGAGTTTGATAATTTCCATGATAGACAAAATTGTTTCAGTGGCTTCAACCAAATCTTGAGTTGTTCGCATAAGAAAACGATAATTGCTTAAAACAAACAGAGACATTACATACCACAATAAAATCAACTTTATAACAATTTATCAGTATTAAAATCTAATTATAAAGTCAAACCTATTTTTCTTTTTCGAACAACTGAGGATTTAGGTGATGCCAGTGAAACTATTGCATTGTCTATCATGAAAATGATCAAACTTTTTGAAAAAGTAACAAATAAAATCTTATATGACCATATCATATTAGATTTTGAAGTGGGAGGTAGAATAATTATAGTTTTCAAAAAAAATAATAAAAAAAAATTAAAACTTCATTAAGTTTGATGCAGGAAATCTATTAACATTTGCGAAAAAGTAAGATTATGGTAATTAATATTTTTGCAATGCCTACATGGCTATGCAATGTATGTATTTATTATTTGAAAAAAAAAAACGCAAAAAGTTATTACCCTAATACAGAGTATGCGTAATGTTGACAGCACTGGTTGTTGTTTTATGTTGACAATGCAAACAAAAATTTATAAAAAGTACTACTATTTTAGATCATGATTACTTAATACAGTAGCAACAATTTATAAAGATTTATATTTGAAATCAAATTGAGACATTTGCGTGACCATTGATGGATTAACTCTTTTTTGTTTTTGAGTCACTTTATGTTTGTTATGAATTAAATGTTTTAGTTTTTTTTGAAGGTTAGAAATAATAACACTTAAAACTTATAAATCGATATTTAAGAAAATATTTTTAAAATTAACTCTACTAGTTAACTCAATTAACTTATATTATCCCGATTAAAAATACAATAATAAGATGCAACAAAGAAATGTATCAAATTTCATACAGCCTTATAACTAATTGAAATATAATTTGATCCGAAAAATGGTAGATCTTATTGTATATAAATGGATTATATTAGATTGAGTTTGATATTATTTGATACGATTCAATCCAGTGAAAATAAATTTATTGAAGATTTTTTTTTTTAAAAATTTTAATATTTTCATATTCTTAGTTAGAATATTATTCTTTCTACCTCAAGTTAAAAATCTAATATGATATATTTATATTTGATTTTATTTGTTACTTTTACAAAAAGTTTGATCATTTTCATGATAGACAATACAATTGTATCATTGGCATCACCCAAATCCTCAGTTGTTCGCAAAAGAAAAATAGTTTCGATTTTATAATAAGGTTTAAGACTGACACATTGTCATAAAGTTAATTTTTCGGTTCTATGTAATGTCTCAAATTAAGTTAAACCAATTATCGTTTTCTTTTGCGGACAACTCAGGATTGGGTGATGCCAATGAAATTCTATTGTATTTTATATAGTTTAAATTGTCAAACTTTTTGAAAAAGTAACAAATAATATATAATATGACAATATCATATCAGATTTTGGACTTGAGTTAGAACAATATTCAAACTATGTAAATCAATGAAAATATATTGAATACAGTGCGCTAGATAATATGGTCCGTTATTTAAGAGCGCAATTTATATTTAATGCAGAGTTAAATTTTAATTTTATATGCTTAACAATCAAAAAATGTCAAACTAAAATTTTTGGAGTTTGATATTTTAAACTGTGACGTTCACTTAATATTATTTTAATAGATATTTTCAATGAAAATTTTCGAGTTGATATTAAAATTTTTGAGTAGGATGTTATGGAGTTCAAAACAAATACGGCCCTTTTACACAACTTAATTTTTTTTTTTTTTACATTGTTTTGTTTCATCCCATATATTAATTTAATTCTGTCAATCCAATTATATATTGCATGTCTAATAACGTATGGTAAAACATATTGTAAAATACAATTAAATATGATGTTTTATAGTGGTAAGTAAAATTGTATCTTACTGCACATGATGCCATACCTAATAAAATTAAATTTTACAAAACTGGATCACATTTTACAAGATTATATAATAATTTTTTTACTCGGGATATTATGTCTCAATTCTTTTAATCCTTTTAATATCCGGAGTAAAAACTTTCACACATAATCGTGCTTTATTTTATAGAAATATATATGCTGTTGCATGCTATTATGTGTAATTAGATATGTTTATGTATGTTTATATATAAAATGTTTTTCCTCAATTTATTTTAATACATTGCCTCATATAAATACATCTTATTACATATCGAAAAATATATAATCGTATATGACATATACACTTATATATGGTTAATGTAATTATGTACGAATACATGTATAATTAGATATGACACAAATCAAAATTAAATAAACATATATATATCGTGAACTATTCATAGTAATATGTAAAGATATATCATTCCATACCAATAAAATGTAGATCTTCTTTTATGTAAAACTATATATTGCAGCATTTAAATTCTGATAACTGTATATTAGTCTGTTCCGAATTTAAACAATTTTGCGAATATTGGCACGTACTCAAACTCATATTTTTTGAGATTACGTATAGTTTCTACTCGCGGTCTTCGTAGTGTATTTTTAAAATGTTTGAACAAACTAGAGTGTAAACATTTAGCAATGCTGATCATATCATGGGAAAAACATTTACAAAATGTTCATAAACTAATTTTGGTCCACCACAGCATCATTTAGTTTGAAACAAGTAATTTTTTATTTTATTAATTAATAATCATATAATTACAAATTATATACTATTACTCTAACCGAGCACTAGCTACTATGGCCTTCGGCGCGTTGTAGCGAAAACAGACCAATGCCTCTGGTGTGAGTCGAACCCACGACCACCGCACTGATAAGCCAACACGCTACCAACTAGCCTAGCGGGGCGCACTTAATCTTATTTATTACTTGTTTTAATTTGAAAGCTGTAGGGAGCAAAATTTTATAAATAAATACCCAAGGCTATGCTCATCAATGCTAAACTTTTTAACCCAATTTTGAACAAAAATTAAAAAAAATGCGCTTATCGACTTTGCTCTATAGATATTACCATGGGAAGTGTTCTGCTGAGATCAGCCGACTCATCCCGAGGGACCGGGTCTCTGTTCGTACTACACGCTTGTCAAGTAGATCTCATCCGTTTGTTGTCTATAGCCCGGCAAATCGCACAACGCATTACAGAGAAAATTCGTTTTTCAGTCGCACTATCCGTATGCTCCTTATAGGAACGACGGGAACATATATAATATATATATCCGTATGTGGAATTGTCTCCCTGCGGAAGTATCCCTGCAAATTACAATTTAGAAAAATTCAAGTCAAATGTCCACAAACACTACTCCCTCTTTCCTCCTCCATATAACCTATTTTCCTGATATCAACACAATGCAATGCATTAGTAGGGGCATCCCCTGAGGTGGTTCAACGTTAAAAAAAAAAAAAATTACGTAAAATTGTCTCCTTTCGGGACACCCTGATGTGTATTCTTCTTCTTACTCACTTAGGACCTCATAGGATGTGTATTAAAACTTAAAGACCTCAAAAAAAAGTAATAGGATTATTAACATTTTGTATGTACCTTATCATTATTCAGTAATTCTAATTGTAACCAATTCAAATTGATCATCAGAACAACTAAACATAATTATGAACACAAAATATAAAAAATTAATCAATATACTGTCACATCATCCAAACTATTGGCATTTGTAATCAATATTGAAAAAATATTATCTTCTACATTACTTTTAATACCAACAACTTATCGGAGATTTTGTCACTTAAATTAAATAAAAAAAAAATAAAAAACATTTTCGGAAAAATCTAAAAACTTGAGTAGTGATTTATCAGGTTTTGTGAAAACCTTAAAAAAATCTGAAAAAATACTCAAAAATCTTTTGAGGTATAAACATTATATAATCAGCTTCAACACACAAAAAAATAAAATTCATAATTTTTTATGAAAAAGTTTATATTTTTAAAGGTTCATACTACGTATTTATGAAATTTACTTGCTATTTATGAAGTGTTCCTAGTTTCCCTAGCTTTTATGAAAATTTACATAAAATTTCCAGTATTATTGCAGTTTATGGAAGTTTTCTTAAATATTAGGTTTTTGTACATTGCCAAATTTTTTAAGTACTTTTGCAAAAATATTAAGTGTTTCTACATATATTTTAATAACCTTGTCATAATTTACGAGACACAAACTTTTCCAGTATTTCTTATGAACTGTTCATAAATGTTATGAAAAAGTTCATAAATTAGTACATTGGCAAATTTTTCATAAAATATTCATAAATAGTACGATTTTTTTTGTGTCAACCTTTTAGTGCATGAAACTTTGATAGTAAATTGAATATACGTTAATACTATTTCGGAGTTTTTCGATATTTTCACTTTTAACGATTTTATTAGCAAACAACCAAAAAGGTTAAAAATTTCGGATCACGGATTAACCAGACATTTTGCGAATATACAAAAACCAAATTATGTTTGTCGGAAAGATGATCATTTGTTCTTAACCCTAAGTAGTTTGTTTAATAACTTTTAACTTATTACACTTAGAATATTACTTATGTAGGCAAACCCCACTGCAAATGTAGTTAAAAACAAATGAAATTTCACTTGAAGAAAGGACGTCTTACATTTCATTAAATTCGACTAATATTGTCATTGGTTTTTGACTGTTGATATAATAAAGCACAAATGTAGTAAAATGAGTCTAGTAGAAAATTGACGAAAGTTTATTTGTTTAATTTTTTTTAAATAAAAACGAAAACCGAATAAAATAAAATGTATATTTATAGTAAAGCAATCAAGTGTTTGTTTTTTCATATGTACTACAAACGTAGTCACAACAAATGACTGCTTTTCACTTAAAAATAAAAATACTGTATTACTACATAAACAACTACAAATAATTAAAACAGAAGTTCCCTGAGTATAGAACATTTAACAGCGTAAAAAGTGCTTATTCAACCCATTATAAGTAAGTCATTATATTTTATTTAAAAATAATCTCTACAATAGACCGTTATTAAGAAGTAAATATTTTGTATTTTAAAATAATGCAGAATGTAATTATATATCATTATTAGTAAGGTTTGTTGAGTATGATGACATTACCAATATTTTGCTGGATGTTTAAAATAACATAATTTTACAAGATTTGTTTTATGTTTAATTGAATTATGTAACAAAAATAGGGTGGCTCTAAATGATTTTAGCTTAGCGTTTGTTTCAGAGTGTGCTTCCAATAAGAAATACATTTTGCAGTTAATAGCGACATCGATGATAACTGAAAATTGTTCAAAGCTTTGGCCGTCGGTCCTCAATTATAAAAAAATGATAATTCTAATTGGAAAAGTTTAATTCAACCTACCTTAGGGGAGCTTCTGATTCATCATAACAACTGCCACCATCCATATCAATATCTGAACCCGTACCACAGGATAAACGGGAATCAGAGTCTACATCGACATGAATCTCTTGATCTTCAATATCATCACGATCATCTTCCTCATGTGACGACATACTGGGGCAATACGGAGCCAACTTGTTAAGAATTATAAAACTTTTTTGTTAAATTTAAATCCAAATCAATAATTGCACTTGAGATAACACTTCTTTTGGTTCTTAAAAACTTTTAACAAAATGTTAAAGCAGATATTTGTTTAATTAATTTAAATATTTATTTTTAAAATGTTAATTTTAATTTAAATTAAATATTTTGTTTATAATTATAAATTTCTTGTCGTTATTATTTTCTTGTATTAACTTAAATTTTCTCACTTTGATTTTTTTTGATTTAAAAGCCGTCGCTTTTTTAATTAATCTTTTTTTATGTGGCGGGCTTTTTAATAAAGATTTCTTTTTATATTAATCCGTTATGTATGGGCTTTTAAGATTTTCTTTCTCTTTTATGTTTCTTTTAAAAAACCGTTTAACATTTAAGCGCTTAAAACGTAGTCGACAAATTGAGGTGTTAACGCTAACTGAATTGTAAACTTCCCCGTTGCAAAATATTAACCGACCTGATCGTATACGTATACTCTATAAACCACACACCACCATCACCATCACAATACCAGCACTATTTCACTCACTTAACAATCAACGTTGAATCTTGTCTTGTTAGCATAGCTAATGAACAATGAATGATGTTGTTGTATTCTCCTTTAACTAGCAGGAATAAATATGAAAAAAAAAAAATCTAACTAAAATATTCAAGCTAAACTACCACCACACCACCACCATCATCATCAACAGCAACAACTATCAACAGCAACAACAAACACTCGTCATTATTATATACAAACACCGGCAGCTTTAGCTTGTTAGACCAGTTTAACTGCTTCCTTCCTTAGTTTTTTGTTATTTTTTTGTTGTTGTTGTGACAGAGTGCAGCTGGTTTAAACCTAACCTACGGTAATAATGGCACTTGCTATAGTTACGGTGGTAATTGATAGCACTACAAAACTCCTCCTCGATTTTAATGATTAAGAGAATTTTAATTATATTTGCTTTTGAATTAGCTCTCTTTAAAAAGAGTACATAAACAGGTTTTGGTTTGCTGAAGCTAAAAGTGGTTGTTTTATTACCAAAACTTGGCACCACTTTTCCTATTAATAGGGCGTTGCTTAAATACAATTGGTTGTGCGCAGCCGCATAATATTTTGTTATTCTCTTTGATTTTATTTTAATCTTTTGTTTTGTTTAACAGGCTAATAACCCGTATATATGGCTTTTTATTTAAAAAGGGGTAGTTGTTGTTCTTTAAATACATCTCATACTTGTTGTTGCTTCAAATGCTTGTGGAATTATATTCGGTTGCAGTGTTGCCAGATACAGGGAATTGTGACTAATAAATGATTTTTAACGGGTTCTTTAAAAAAAATTAAATAAGGGATCTTTTACTCGAAAGAGTGCAATGACCTGTGTGAAAAAGATTAGATCTGTTCAGATTTAGTTAGATATGATTGAATCTAATTAGATATGATTAAATACCATTAGTTCTTGCTCCAGATCTCATCAAATATGATCAGATATGTAATATTTGTTACACTTTATGGTCAGACTTGATCATATATATTACCAGATCTGTTCATATCTGAAGAGATCTAAAATTTGGCTAAGTTTTGTGCTCAGTAGGATCAGGTCTGGTCATATAACATAATATCTGGTGCCAGATCTGTTCATATTTAAAAAGATTTCATAATATTTTCTGTTCTAATCTGGTAACAGACCTAAGCGCTTTGCACTTTTTTTAATCAATATAAAAGTTCTTGTCTTATTTATTAATCTAATAACGAACATAATAATACGTTTAAAAAATTTGTTAACATTTTGTGTTGGGTTTCCTTTTTTCGTCATTTTTATTTTATATAGATAAATTTCAAATTTATTTTTTTATATTTTTATTTTGTTTGTTTTTTTTTTTTTGATTTTGGAAAACTTCAGAAAGACCTAACAATGAAAATTATTATTGTTAAATAAAATAAGTTTAGAAAGGTTGAGGTTAAGTAGAAGAATAAACGTTTTTTTCTAAGTACTAGTTTCTGCCTTTTATTATCATTTGTGTCTTATAATTGTCAGATTGTCTCTATATGGTAAATGTTTCAATAACCTGTAGGCTGTCAGAATTAAACCTGCGCTTCTTCTTACATTACAAACGTAACAATACCAAGTCATGACCGTTTAGCGATCCCAATTGAAGTTTTCTTTCCTATTAGCTTTTCTGTTATTGTATATTATACTCAGAAGTGACCAACACTAACAAACACATATATTCTATTTTAGATTTTTTGTTTATTTTTCTTATCTCCTTAGTCTTTATTTGACAACGTTAACAGATTGACGTATGGGTTTTACGTTCAGTGTTGACAACTTTGCGTTTAAGTTGAGACATCGCCACAGGGCAAATTTTATAATGTATTTTAGTGCAGTGTTATTTTAACGTCATATAAACAGTCGTAATTAATTTTTAATTAATATGCATTTGACAAATTAAATTTAGAAATGTTGAGGTTAAGAAGAAGAATAAACGTTTTCTCTAAAAATTATAAACACTATTAATTATTAATTCTGCACTGATAATAATCCATGCGGAAAATTACGAAAAAAAATGTTAAAATAACCAAACTTTTTGTAAAACAAACGAAAATTTGTATATTTTACGAATTTTTTTGTAGTTTTGACAATAAATTCGTATATTTATGCATGGATTATTATGAGTGTGACTATATTAGTTTCTGCCTTTTTAGGAACAGGCGTCATCAGTGATTTTCCATTTAAATTGCATTATTATTTGTGTCTTATAATTGTCAGATTGTCTTTATATGATAAATTTTTAAACAACCTGCTGCTGTAAGAATCAAACCTGCGCTCTTCTTACATTACAAACGTAACAATACCAAGTCATGACCGTTTAGCGATCACACCCAACTATGGCCCTCGAATGTAATTTAGCTTAATTACAGTTTTCTTTCCTATTAGCTTTTCTGTTATTGTATATTATACTCAAACACAAATTTTCTACTTTCAGATTTTTGTTTGCAGATCCATTAACAAAATTTTCAATTCAAATGCAAAAAAGGAAATTGCTGTTTTGTTATTTTATGTAAGTCGAAATCGAATGTAAATATCGTTGTACTAACTGAATTTATAAGTTGTTACCATTAATATACACTTTTTCAATTATCTTTTTTCGTTATTTCTCTTTGTCTGACCACACGAAGCGGATTAATCATGATTTATTAAAACTAACAAAAGACAACGAAACATTTTTATCTAAACCTATCGAGTCATATCTGGAATTTCAAAAAGTGAAAATGTGACATACAAATGTGAATTTATTCAAGCCATTTAAAACGCTCTATTCTAAAAGCCTGAACCTGTTTTAATAGAGTTTCGAAAAAATGTTTTAACAGGGGAGGTTTTAATTGATTAACTTGAATGCTTTTTTTAATTAAATTTTTAAGTTAATTGGTGTTGTTTAATGCATTTTCTGAATAAGTTTTCAATGATTAACACAAAATTTTGTTTATGTGTACTAATAAATATGCTTTAAATAAACCTCTAAAAACAGTTTCTCTTATATCCAGGTGCCTTATAAAATTTAAGAGATGTTGAGTACATTCCTTCTTCTTAAGTCTATATGTTCGTTGGTTTATTTTAATTTGACTTTGTTATCCATTTATTAGCAACAGTCTTTTGAATAAAAGTATTAAAATTAAAACAAGCGTTTTTTATTAATCATTTAAGCAAATATTTTTAAAATTATTGAGCGTCTTTAAATTTAAAAATATCAGAACTACGTAAATTCTATCAGAAATGATTAGATCTGGTCATATACAATATGGGATCTATTTAGATCTGTTAAAACCCTACTCTTTACACCCTTAAAACATAAGCGGCGGATTAACAAACAATAAATTCTGGTGAGATAAGGATTAACTTATGTTTTTTTATTCAATGTGATATCTTTTCTCTTACAATTCCACAAACTAACAATTTTGGTGATTTGGAAGTCTTTCCTTTTGCTTATTACACACAGAGAAATAAAGTGCTAACCGTATTGAAAAGTGTATTTTAATGGTAACAACTTATAAACTCAGTTAGTACAACGATATTTACATTAGATTTATGAATATTTTGGGTGTTGCAACTAAATCTCAGTTGAATTAACCGAATTTTATTGTGAAAACTAATGTTCAGTTGTACCAAAACATTGAAATTCGTAATACACGAATTTCGGGCTTAGTAACCGTAATTCAGTTGGCAAATAGCAAATTTTTTTTCTGTGTGTATATCTCTTACATCAAGTTAGTGTCTTAAATCTTTCTATTTTCTTACAATTCATATTTCTAAATATCATGTATGTGTGGGTTAAGCCTCGTGATTGGCTTGCATTATTAATTAATGTCAGGTATGTGTCTTAAATCTTTCGTTTTCTAATGGACAACTTTAATTTAATGTGTGTTTTTTATGTAATTTATTTTTATGAAAATATTTAATAAAAGTTCGTGTCTTAAGAATTTTGATTTATTGAATTACCAACGAATATCAAGTATCTTTCTTAAGTCGTTTGCTTTCTAATGGACTAATTCAATTTAAAGTTTGGTCCTAATATCTGTTATTTTTGATGAACATTTTTAATACAATTTTGTGTCTTAAGTGTTTTGTTACTACAAAAGGATTTAATTGTCATTAGTATCTATAAAAAATGTCCTTAATATTGGTGAACTTTATCTACTCTTTAACGAATGGCTGAACAATATGGCATATCCCTGGTAAAATTCGACATATATGGATCCATACATGAGCACTAGGGTGGTCTTTCGTTGTATGGGCGAAAAATAAAAACGAGATTTTGACTGTACCCCCCTCTTAAATATTTGTTTGGGTACAAAAATTCACCATGCAAAAAATTAGAGTTCTAGCATAACGGGAAGATGTCCCGCATCGCCCTTGAAAAGCGGGCCCCTTGGAAAAATGGTCATAATTAAAAAAAAAATTACAAATTTTTTTTCTTCAAAATTTAAAAAATATAAAATAATTTTTGTGTTGGGTTTAATCATAACTACTCAGACAAAAAATATTACTTTCCCAGAAAATCGCTAACTTACCCTAACTTTGTGTCAAAAAAATTAATAAATATTTTGGGGTACCTCAAAGTGACTTTTTTGCATTTTTGAAAATTTTATTCAACAAAAATCAAAAACCTAGTGTTTGCTGTCAAGTATTTCATTAAGCACATTTCAAGTATTAAATAAGCCAGGTATTACGGATATCCGTTGGCAATTTTTTTTTTTAGGGCATTTTGATTCTCGGGGATTCAAGGTTTTTTTTTATTTTTATACATTTTTACTTTTAAAACAAGGTTTTAATAATATTTCATCAATATTTTTGTATATGCCTTTTTATATGATTGTAATAACTTTATTTTAAAATACTATATTTTCTGTTGATAGATAACCCATGTTAACCTGATTTCAAATATGACCCACGTAAGAAAAATGCAGATTTGTGGCAAAATTTATAAATAAAATAAAGAAAGGAATAATTCAATTTATATTAATTCTAAAAAAATTTCGTTAACCGTTTCTAGTCTTCGAGTAGGTCAATTAAGTAAAAATTAGAACTTAAAACTCTTCCATAATAATAATTTTGAGGGAAAAAAATTTACACTATTAAATTAAAAATACGTTTTTAAAAATAACTCCTGAATATGTACAAAAAAATCAATTTAAATATGATTACAAATATCTGAATTTATACTAAATAATTGATTTTAATTAATTTTAAAATGTAAATAAATTACAATTAGAAACATAAACAAAAATTTATTTTGTAATCTTTGTGATTTTTGACTCTTTAAAATACGAGGGTCAATTGTGCCCCATGAAAACACAGGTTAACTATGAACACGAAAAATTATACTTTATAATAAAGTTATTACAATTATATAAAATAGCATACACAATAACATTGATGAAATATTACAAAAATCTTATTAAAAAAAAAGTCTATACAAATTTAAAAAATCGTTGAAATCCGCTAGAATCAAAATGCTCTAACAAAAATTTTTGCTAACGGATATCCGTAATACTTGGCTTATTTAATACTTGAGATGTGTTTAATAAAACACTTGACAGGAAACACCAGGTTTTTGATTTTTGTTGAATAAAATTTTCAAAAATGCAAAAAAGTCACTTTGAGGTACCCCCAAAATATTTATTAATTTTTTTGACACAAAGTTAGGGTAAGTTAGCGATTTTCTGGGAAAGTAATATTTTTTATCTGAGTAGTTATGATTAAACAAAATACAAAAATTATTTTATATTTTTTTAATTTTGAAGAAAAAAATTAGAATTTTTTTTTAAATTATGACCATTTTTCCAAGGGGCCCGATTTTCAAGGGCGATGCGGGACAGCTTCCCGTTATGCTAGAACTCTAATTTTTTGCATGGTGAATTTTTGTACCCAAACAAATATTTTAAGAGGGGGGCAGCCCCAAAAATCGCAAGTTGGATAGTAAGGACCACCCTAATGAGCACACATGCTTCGTTCATGTTCACATGCTTTCATACCTGATTCATATGTGTTCATAAATGATTAATACATGTTCATATGTTATACCATATATGTTCATGTCTGTGCATTAACGAAAATAGAGGTAATATTTACATGTATGATCATACATGTCTATACATTTCCATACATGGTCATATGTGTACATTAGCGAAAATATAGGTAATATTTACATGCATGATGGCATATGAATACCTGCAAAAAGCGGAGTGTTTACAAGACGAGTTTTGTCGAGAGAAAATTATTTGTGTTAAATAATATTAAATAATGTGTCAAAAATAAAATATACTGTTAGAGTATCCAAAAAAGCAAAATTTTCTGTAATTTACGAAATTTGGTATCAAAAGAAATACAAATTGGTATCAACCTTGCCATTGGAGTACTAAAAATATAAAAAAATTTAAAACAAAAAAGTTTAGAGCAACTTTGATATCCATTTGCCCCCTAAATATGCGATTGGACCGTTATATTTCTTACTAACTTTTTCAAAACTTTTGTCTCCTCGATCTTGTTCTAAATTTGAAAGAATCTCCCATCAAACAAGTTTCAAAATTGTAGAAAATGTTGCCTTTCGATGTTTTAAACTGTAAGACATTTTTCGTTATCGGTTATGCCGGTACCAATTCGAATGAAATACCGATACCGAAAGAACCACACAATTTATACACTCCTAGAAAATCGTAATCTAATAAAAATAAGAGAAATATTAATAAATTTATTATTAGTATTATTATTATTTATTTATTGCAAATAGATTTACAAAAAATATTAATTGAACAAGGATTGGCTACTATGGCTTTCACCTCTCGAAAGAAAAAATAATTAAAAATGTAAAATTTTTATTAATAAGCACTGATTTTTCTAACACTTTCAATATTTCTTCATTCTTAAAAGAACAGTATTATTTAAATTTGTTGTTAATTTTATTATTTTTTATAAACATAAACTATTTTATAAACACCAAAATTACCTATTATAGTCCTTCAATTTAGCAAAAAAAAACCTCAATCGCTTTTTGCACTTTTTTTTAAAAACACTTGAATATTTTCATAGTTTTATGAGTTTATAATTGAGTCATTTGCATAACTGTTTCCAATAGTTATTCTAATACGACGTGTCCACTTTACTTGTCTATTTTATACTGACACAATATAAAAAAATACTCAAATACTGAAACGCAAACATCGCATTACATCGACCTCTGCGGTTTTGATTATCAAAATAATATTTTTAAACTTTAGTAAATTAAAAAAAAATCAAAAAAAAAATAATATAAAATTTAGTATTTGGTCAAGTCAAAATAGCAAAATTTTTAACTAAAAATTTATCTAAAACCTTGCAAAATTATATTACTAACGGCTTTACTATTTTTTCTACTAACTTTATTCAATGAGTATACCAATACCAATACTGATACCAATACCGCTTTTCGTTTCGGTTGTCATCCTGGCGTTTTAGTCTTTTTATAATAACTTTTTTATTTGAGTGTAAAATACATACATACATACACTTAATATAGTTTGTAATTTTACTTAACTGAAAATGTAATTTAATATAAATGATAAATCACTCAAAATCCGGTCTACTTACTTTTCATTAAAATCAAATGTTTGCTGTTATGTATTTTTGAATATTGTTTAAATAACTAACAAATCCATAAGAACAAATGAATGGCAAGTTAAAAATAAATTTATATTTATATATTTTTATATTTAGTTTATTGATTTCCAAAACAACAAGATTAAAAATCTTATAATTAAAGTAATGGATTTTTATATTGTAACATTATTTTTAAGGAACAATAAATAAATGTTCAAATTTTAACTACAGACCAGTAAAAATGAAAGTTATGTTTTTTCCACAAAATGTATACCACACACACATTTGTGTAAACTTATATAATTTGTAAATTTTCTAATTATTTGAGTTAAGGTTTGTTTTTTATATTCAATATTTCGCTTCGCTTCTATTTTTTTTTTTTTTTTTTTTATTTTCCTGAAGATGCTACACAAAGGAGTAGCGAAATATTGAAAATAAAAAAACTTTTATATAAAAAACAAATCTTAACTCAAATAATTAGAAAATTTAAATATAAAAAATAAGGTTAAATAAACGAAATCATTACTTATATAATTTGTTTAAGGAAAACAAATGAACGACAATATTCCTTTTTTGTGGTTAAATTTATATGAAACTTAAAATAAATGAAAATAATAAATTAGAAATGGGCACGTGATTGAATTTTGACTCACACTTACTCACGCACACGAGAGAATAATAAGAAAATGTAAATATTAAGGTAAATTGCTCTGAATATGCAATTCTGCCATTTTATTTTCTATTTGAAAGACCCAACAATATTAAATCGGTGAAAAAATTAAAGAATATATTCATTAAAAACAAACATTTTTTGGAAAAATTCTACTCACGCACAGTCACTTGCGCAAACATTTGACTCACACTCACTCACTTACAATTTTTTTCTACTCACACTTACGTGAGTAATAATGGGGTTTGCTCACGCGTGAATCACGCAAACTTTAGCTCACGTACCCATCTCTATATAATTAACTAAATTAAAAAAATTGGTAAATGATAGTAAATTAAATGTATAAAAATAGTATGTGTGTTAAGTCTTTTGATTGGCTTGAGTTATCAACGCATATCGAGTATGTGCCTTAAGTCTTTTGTTGTATAACCGTCAAATTTTATTTAGACTTTGTTTCCTATATCTTTTATTTTTAGGAAAATATTAAATAAAAGTTTGTGTCTTCAATCTTTTTTTTCTATTTTTGGTACACTTTAACAACTCTTTCTCGAATGAGATTCTGATGATATATTTAGCATTTAGATCATACCAACCACTTGGAATAATATGGTCCCGCAGCAATATAGCGAGACCCCAAATAAAAACCACGATTTTTGTTTATAATTTTTTATTACACATTTTCTCGAATAAAATTTTTATAGGAAATCAAATTATAGGAAATTTCAAAGAGATGTGCTTAATCCGATTCTGAATCAGACGACAATAGTAAAGCGGATGCGTCAATATCTGTGTAACACGTTTGCACCATCTGGCCGAATTCAGCATGAAGTGACGACATTGTCTTACCTATTTTCTTGTCACGTTATGCAGTTCTTAGCGTGGAAACTGAGTTCGTGCTTTGGACGTTCCTGTTGAGGTCGACGGCAAAGACAATATGTATTCATTAGAGCTCGACGGTGATATTGGTGAAATTTTATTTTGTAAAATAGGCATACAGGCAGAATTGTTTTGCATTTTTTGACTGCATGCTCAATACCTCATCGCGGCAGTAAATTTTTCTCAAAAACTACCAATCCTTCGCTTCTTCGACCATAGCCGGTTCTCCCGTTCCCTCACCAGAACTTAAAAAAATTTTATATTTTTTTAAGTTTCAGCGAGCTGATTTTTAGCAACAAAATTAGTAGATTCAGCAAAAGTTTTGCTAACACTTAGTGGCTTAGAAATAAAAATGCCTTGCTAAAAATTAATAAATTTTTTGCTGAATTTTAGTAGACTGAAAAAAACGCAAAAAAATTGTAAAAAAATTGTAATTTAGTTAATATATTTGCTGAAAATCATAAAACATATTTTTGTGATTCTTTTAAAAATAATTTACAATAATTACGAAATATAAAAATTTTAATTTTCCCACATTGATGTCATGAATTAATTTAATATAGAAATAAATATATATAACATAACAAAATTTTCTTTCTACTACTTACATCAATGGTAGTCTAAATGATGCTTTCTTTTAAAGGACACAACTGCCGAAGATAATTATAGAAACGAAACGAAAAAATAAACAAAAACAAATGAAACGAAAAAAACAACCCTTTTTTTGCAATAAGAAAAAGGAACCATACTAAGATGTGTGTCTTTGTCTTTCGCTTTACTCTGTCTACATGTCTGTATATGTTTGTTTGTTTGTTTGCAATTTGACCACACTAGATTATAAATCTATAAACATTTAGTTTAGAAATACATATTAAATTTAAATATTTTATTTTTTTATTTAATTAAAAGACAATTATTTTCACAAACCGGTGACAACGCAAAATTTAAGTTGTTTTAATCCTCAATTTTGTTTTATGTATGAAGAACAGATACAAAAGCCTTCCATGGTTGATTTTTTTATATGTCTTATTAGAGTTGTACCACACTATTAATGTGCTTATCAGCACAATTTTTTTTAGCAAAATTAATTAGTAAAACATTAGTATATTAGTAAAGCATTAGTATAAAACAGTTAAGTGCTGAATAAGTATAACAAAAATTTTAGCTGAAAACACGATTTTAGCAAAAAAATTTGCTAAAAAATAGTATACCTGATTTACAATACGTTTTACTAACTTTTGTACTAAATTATTTTTTTGAGTGTAGCAAAATTACTTTTGTTCGCGATGTCCCAAAGTAACATGTACGAGTTACCCTTCGCTTACAAAAAGGCAAAAAATAGTGGGTTCCAATTACCTACACGCTTACACCCAAAAAAATAAGTTAGTAGAAAAGTTAGTAAAACGTCTTGTAAATCAGGTATACTATTTTTTAGCAAAATTTTTTGCTAAAATCGTGTTTTCAGCTAAAATTTTTTGTTATACTTATTCAGCACTTAACTGTTTTATACTAATGCTTTACTAATATACTAATGTTTTACTAATTAATTTTGCTAAAAAAAAATTGTGCTGATAAGCACATTAATAGTGTGGACGACAACCAGATTGAAAGATATACGCATAATGAAGTAGATGTCGCGGCATGTCAAGATGTAGTAGAGAAGAGGAAAATGATACTAAAAAGTACAACTCTAATAAGACATATAAAAAAATCAACCATGGACGTTTTTGTATCTCTTTTTCATACATAAAACAAAATTGAGGATTAAAACAACTTAAATTTTGCGTTGTCACCGGCTTGTGAAAATAATTGTCTATTAATTAAATAAAAGACAAAATAAAATATTCATTTATTTAAACTAAATGTTTATATGTGTGGTCAAATTGCAAACAAACATATACAGAAATGTAGACAGAGTAAAGTGAAAGACAAAGACACACATCTTAGGTAGATATTTATGGTTCCTTTTTCTTATTGCAAAAAGGGTTGTTTTTTTCGTTTTTTTCGTTTCGTTTGTTTTTGTTTATTTTTTCGTTTCTATAATTATCTTCGGCAGTTGCGATAGCATCATTTAGACAACCATTGACGTAAGTAATTGAAAGACAATTTTTGTTATGTTATATATATTTATTTCTATATATTTTCAGATATTAAATTAATTCATGTCGTCAATGTGGAAAAATTAAAATTTTTATATTTCGTTATTATAGTAAATTATTTTTAAAAGAATCACAAAAATATGTTTTATGATTTTCAGCAAATAAATTAACTAAATTACTATTTTTCTACAAATTGTTTGCTTTTTTTTCAGTCTACTAAAATTCAGCAAAAATTTATTAATTTTTAGCAAGGCTTTTGTATTTCTAATCTACTAAGTGTTAGCAAAACTTTTGTTGAATCTACAAATTTTGTTGCTAACAATCAGCTAGCTGATTTTCAGCAAAAGATTTTGCTGACATTAGCAACTTTTTTTGCAAGCAACCTCCTGACTAAAACTTTGCTGACTCAGCAAAATTTTTTGCTGACTTTACAAACTTTTTTTTTTGAGTGTACAATAAAACACAAAATAATGAGTATCTATTACCTTTGGGCATTCGCGAACAAAAGTAATGTTGCTAGTAAATAGTCTGGTTATTAGTTTAAGCACTGTTTTGCTGGGTAGTTATGGATGATGCACGGTATTTTGTACCCATATAAGGAATGGACAAAAATAGGAGTTGTTGTATTTGCATGAAAATTGTTATGCTGATTTCTTTTGTCAAAATTAGAAAATAGATAATTTTCGCGAAATGAATTGTCTATTTGGACTAAAAGCTACAATTCTCATTAATATATCGTAACATAAAGTAGTGTTTGTGCTAATTTATATTTTGATCGCAGCAAGGGCTGGTATAACTGTCATATATCCTTTTTCATAAAAACGCTATAAATAATTTGAAAAACATGCGATTATTACTCATTTTTTTAAATGTTGTCAAAAAATATAAAATAAGATTATTTACCAAATAGTTGCAAGGATATTCAATATTTCCATATATCCTGAATTAATTTCAATTTAATTTAATTTTAAATGAAAGCTATAATTATCCTTACAATATTTAAAAAAATTGGTTATTGTTTCCAGAAAGGAATCAGTTATATGTGTGCCAGTTTTCATTTCAATCGCAGCAAGGACTTGTATTGCTACTTAAGAGAAAATCATCCGATTGCAACATATTTATTTTATTTTATCAGATTTATAAAAAAAAAATTTTTTTTCATAAAATAATTGTAAGGATATTCTAAAATTTCATATATCCTGAATTTTGTAAATTTTGAAATAAAAGCTGTTATTCTTCTTGCAATGTTTCGAAAACTAGTTATTATTTTTCAAATGGCATCAGTATTATTTCTGCCAGTTTCTATTTCTATTATATATCCTTTATTTCAAAAAGGCTATAATTCTTTTAAAAATTGTTGGATTGGCACAAAATTTTAAAACGAGAAGGTAAGTGAGATGCTTTTAACTATTTAAGATTTCTGTCAAATCTATTTGGTAATAGAACATTCACTAGAACTTCCTTTTTTATACAACTTTTAAAGCCAAAAAAATAAATTTATAAATAAATGCCTCAAAAATAAAAAAATATATATGCCCTGCTATATGTCTCAATATTTTTTCTTTCGCTTACAAAATTAAAATGTGTAGGTTTTAAAAAAATGTTTATTGTATTTTTGATCAGCATTTTTAAGTGGTGTTATTTATTGAGTTTTAAAATTTTACAGTGAAAGTCAGTTAAAATATTTTGAAAATGAAAATTATTCAAATTCGAGGCCATACTCTATATTTCTTTATTAGGATATTGTCCTAACAAATAATCTATAGAGTTTTTTGTTTTTAAATTTATTATTTGACCCTTTCAGGAATGTGTTGATAGATCTATTTCCGGAATTTTATAGGTTCCCATCATCAGAACACGTTTCGAAGGAGGGGTAACAATCCCATGCCAAACATCAAACATTCATTTAAACTAGTTTACTCACTACATGAGAACTAATATATATTATATGAGCCATTGATCAAAAAATAATTTGAAAACTATAGAAAAGGCAGAGTTTTAACAAATAACCTATTAATTTTTGTCTTCTTAGTAGTCAATCACGTTTTTTCTATATATAACATATTTTGAGTGTGAGTTATGGCCAACTATGTTGAGCAACATTTTTTTAAAATCAACTGCGCTGAACCAAAAACAGCGGTTAAATCTACTAAATACCATATTGATGAATGGGTGAAAACTATACAACCAACAAAACCTGTCCGTCATTTTAACAAATTGTTTAGTAAATGTATTTTTTGACGTTTAACTATTTTTGTTACTTGACGAAATATCGTCAAATGTATTAACAGAAATTAGTTATTTTAACAAATTTATTTATTTATATTTATATCAATAGTTTTCTTCACTATTACAGATGCTCACTTCTATATATAAAAAAGAAAGTAATGACAATAATAAAGGCTTACAATTTACATAAAACAGTATGAAATTACTTAAATTTATTTAAGAATAATTAATAAGCACACACTTAAACTATCCACTGTAATTCACTGAGTTTAATAATTCACAATTCTTTTGTAATTAAACATAAAACATTATTTTTTATTAATTTTTACAACTTTTACAAATGGCTTTCACACGCTAACACGAGTAATGACGCCTCACACTAAAAGCAGATGTTACAAAATTTCACATCAATTCGAAGAAAATAATTGTTGTTTTAACGATAAAATTTGTCAAAATTTAACAAAAATTTATGTTGATTTCACTTACAACTTTTATTGATTTCACTTACGACACCTTGAAATTGTATAAAAAACTCACAGACTTTGAAATTTCTTAATGTATTTTTTAACTCAGAAATGAACTAAATTCTTTGGATTCTTAGCTCATTGAATTAACTATCATAGATTTTTGGATATTAAAATATTTGATTAAGGAGGAAAAATCTAACATAATCTGGCAACATTTGTTTGTATTTTTGTGACGACATTTTAAATAGAAAACGTTTTGGGTTTTCCTTCTCATATCCACTTTAGTACACACACTCTCACTGATACCTTTGGATACATTTACAAGAACTTGTGTATGTGGGTGGGAGTTGTTTTTATTAAAGTTGGTAAACTAAAGTATTCTTTCATTGTTGTTTCTTTTTTATTATATCGTTTTTGGGCTTATTCTCCTCCTCCTCCTCCTCCTCCTCCACTTCTTCCTCCTCTTCATCTTTTATAATATTCTCCATAAGTGTATGAAAATGTTTTTAAACGTTGAAATTGTTGTGGAAAGTGCAAATGTGGCAGATTAATAGCACAATTGGTAATAGCAGCGTTTGTCAGTCTTGTTGTATTATATTTTTTTTTTTGTTGCTGGAGTGCGAATCATTTAAGTGCCATTTGGTAAATGGGTTGGGTTTTCAATTTCCATCTTAAAACTTGTGTGTGTACAACGAATAAACGAGTGTATGTTTGTGTGTGAGTGTGCGTTTGTTGCAGTGTCTGTCTATCGATTTGGGTTTTTGTGTTGTTATCTGTGATTGAATAATTTTCTCGTCTAACATGCGTTTAAATTATAGTACTACATACATACATCCATCCCCATGCAATATATTGAAATATTCATATATCTTTATATTATTTTTAAGCTTACTTACTCATCCCCCTTTTTTGTTTTTAAGCTGTAGTTTATGTGTATTTTTTTTTTTTCTTTTTAGTATTTTTTTTTGTTTTTTTTTTGTTGCTCTGTGTTCAAATGCCTTTCTATTTGAGAACTTCATTGGTTAAAATGCCTTAACCATGTCTTTTGTTGTTTCTTCTTGTGTTGTATATTTTTTCTAATCTCTAAACTATGGCATTTATGCGATAGCCAAAAAGACTAATAAACACTTTTAAATTTTATTTTATTTTTTTTTTGCATAATTTGTTGTGGGCATTTGGCTAAAAGTATTTTCTAATTGAGATGGGTTGTTATTTCTTGATTTTATTTATTTAAATTGACCGTTATTGTTGTAACATGTTGTTTATTTTATCTTTGTTTTATCATAGTTTAGTTTTTAAAATGTACAAGTAGAATATTGGATTTAAGCGGAATTGTAACCATCCGCGATATTTTTATACTATATAATAAAACGTATTTTCTTTTCAACTTAAATCTTAAAGAGGTGTCGGCAAATAGTCAGAGTTTTTAGAAATAAACTATTTAAAAAAAATCAGAGTTTTTGCCTTGAACGATATTGGTTTTGGTTTAGATACGTTTGAAGTAGCTTTATCCACAATTGGACCGTATACTTAATATAGATTCATATGTACACTCAAACAACCAAAATCCGTAAAGTTAGCAAAAAAGTTAGATGGATCAGCAAAATTGTTGCTAGGAGGATCGTTGCAGAAAAATTGCTAATATCTGCAAAAGTGTTTTTGCTGAAAATCAATAAAATTTAAACATTTTTTAAATGATTAATATTTAATTTAATACCATAGAAAAAGATACATCAAATCTATAAAATAATTAAGCGGTAATTATGAAGCCGAGCGAAAAAGTTTATATATAGTCGTATATAGCTTAATATGGTGGCGTCTTATTATATATGGGGACATATGTGAACATATATACTTACATCTCATACTTATTTTTACGGACATTTCTAATATGATATTATATAAACCATATATAACCATATATAACCATATATCATTATATTTTATGTTATATATAACTTTATCTTTTTTATCTCATAATATATAATTGATATAGATATATATCAGATCATAAGTACACTAAGGATACTATGTAGGTAAAGACGACAGCAATTGTACACTAAAAAAAGTTAGTAAAAAAGTTAATAAAACGTCTTGGTAAATCAGGTATACGATTTTTTCAGCAAATTTTTTGCTAAAATTATGTTTTCAGCTAAAATTGTAGTTATATTATTCAGCACTTAACTGTTTTGAAATAATGCTTTACTAATATTTTACTAATGTTTTACTAATTTATACTGCTAAATTAAATTGTGCCGATTAGCACATTAATAGTGTGGGCGACAACCAGATTGAAAGATATACGTCAGAATGAATTAGATGTCGCGGCATGTCAAGATGTAGTAGTGAAGATGAAAATTATACTAAAGTTCACAACTCTAGTAAGACATATAAATACTAAACCATGGAAGATTTTTGTATCTGTTTTTCATACATAAAACAAAATTGTGGATTAAAACAACTACATTTTGCATCGTCAACCGGCTTGTGAAAGTAATTGTCCATTAATTAAATAAAAGACAAAATAAAATATTTAAATTTAATAAAGATTAAATGTGTATTTGTAAACTAAATGTTTATAGAGATTAATAATCTAGTGTGGTCAAATTGGAAACAATATACAGCAGGTAGACAGACTATAGCGAATGACAATACACACATCTTATGTAGATTTTTGATTTTCCGTTTTCTTATTGCAACAAAAGGGTTATATATGTTATATTTTGTTATTTTTTCGTTTCGTTTTTATAATTATTTGCGGCATTTGCGTTCCTTTAATAGATAGCATCATTTAGAGAACCATTGATGTAAGTAGTTGAAAGACAATTTTGTTTGTGTTATATATAATTATTTCTATTTTTTTTTAGATATTATATTAATTAATGTAGTCAATGTGGGAGTATGAACATTTTTATATTTTGTAACGTATTGTAAATTATGTTTAAAAGAATCAGAAAAATATGTTTTATGATTTCAGCAAATAAATTAACTAAGTATAATTTTTATACAAATTTTTTGAGTTTTTTTCAGTCTACTAATATTCAGCAATAATTTTATTAATTTTAGCATGGTTTTTAATTTCTGCTCCACTAAGTGTTAGCAAAACTTTTGCTGAATCTACTAATTTGTAGCTAAAACCAGCTCGCTGATTTTCAGCATAAGATTTTTCTGACTTTAGCAATTTTTTTTGCAAGCGCCCCTCCTGACTAAATTTTGCTGACTCGGCAAATGTTTTGCTGACTTTACTAAGTTTTTTTATTGAGTGTAACAAAATTAGTAGATTCAGCAAAAGTTTTGCTAACATTTAGTAGATTAGAATTTTTAAAAACCATTGCTAAAAATTAATAAAATTTTTGCTGATATTAGTAGACTGAAAAAAACTCAAAAATGTGTTGAAAATTATACTTTAGTTAATTTATTTGCTGAAAATTAAAACCAAAAGTTTATTTTTTCGATCTTTTACCATAAATTGTGATGTGAGCAAGATTATTCAAGTTCAAGATCATTTGTTTTTTGTAAACATTAGTTAAAAATGTTTTATTTTTGATTTGAATTAGTTCAATTTTGTTGCTAAAATCAGCTAGCTGATTTTCAGTAAAAGATTTTGCTGACATTAGCAATTTTTTTGCAAGCATCCTCCTGGCTAAAATTTTGCTGACTTAGGAGGAAAATTTGTTGCTGACTTTACTAACTATATAAACATTTAGTTTACAATACACATTTAATCTTTATTAAATTTAATATTTTATTTGTCTTTTATTTAATTAATAGACAATTACTTTCACAAGCCAGTGACGACGCAAAATTTAAGTTGTTTTAATCCACAATTTTGTTTTATGTATGAAAAACAGATACAAAAATTTGCCATGGTTGATTTTTTTATATTATGTCTTACTAGAGTTGTACTTTTTAGTATAATTTTCCTCGTCATTACTACATCGTGACAGGCTGGCGACATCTAATTCATTCTGCGTATATCTTTCAGTTGGTTGTCGTTCACACTATTGATGTGCTATCAACGCAATTTTAGTTTAGCAAAACCAAATTAGTAAAACATTAGTAAAACATTATTTCAAAACAGTTAAGTGCTGAATACGTACAATTAAAATTTTAGTTTAAAATAATTTTAGCAAACAATTTGCTAATAATAGTATACCTGATTGCAAGATGTTTTACTAACTTATTTTTTTGAGTGTATGTATTGTAACAGTCAATTGAAAATCAAATATTTGTTCTTACTTTCACAGTACGTATGCGTATTATTAGCAAAAATATTAATGATAATACGCTTAGTATACTATTGTACGTAAAGGACCACTGCAAATGTAGTTAAAACAAATGAAATTTACTTGAAGAAAGGAACGACTTACATTTCAGTAAATTCAACTAACATTATCATTTGTTTTTTACTGTTCAAAAATGACCCACAATTGTAGTAAAAATTAACCACATATGCAGTACAAAATAAACAAACATTTATTTTGTTTTATTTTTTTTAAATAAAAAAATCTACTCTATAAAATGATTGTAGAATCATAATACAGTAATTTGATGTGGTTTGTTTTTTTAAATGAGTACAATTGTAATCAAAACTTGAATTTCTTCTACAAATGACTGGGGTTGTACTTAAAAATGAAGATACTGTATTACAACTTAAACAACTACAAATATTTACAGCAGAAGTTCCCCCTGAGTGTACGTATACTTACAGTGGCACTAAAACAAATGTTTGAATATATCCAAATATTTGTCATACAAAATATTTTACGAATTTTTTTTCAAAACAATACTCGGTAAATTTTAAAATATACATTTATTTGCATGTTGCACTTAGAATTCTAAACTAGTTCGAAAATTTAAAAAAAAAATTTTGTTTATTTCTTTAAATGACGAGTGAGTTTTGTATACTCTCAATTCGAGTAAAATCCAATATATTTGTAAAGGCTAAAATTATTGAACTTTAATTCAAAACAATCATCTGCAATAATTCGTACCTGTAATTTATTGTTGAATTACTTTTTATATCCATTATTTACCTCTCTTTGTTTCATCAGCGAAATACTTTATAAAAAAAAATCAAAATTTAATTTAAATCATTTTCCAATTATACACAACATTTGCATGCAGATGTTTTCAATTAACTTGATACACACAACAATAACACCAACAATGTTGTCGGGAATAGTCGAGAGTCAAGCTTATTTGAAGTCAACAAATAAAATTGAATTCCCAACCATTTATACGTGATACCATAAAACATTTACGTCAGTATTCATAAAAATCTTAATTCAGATTTCAAATACATTTTAGTTAAAACACAAATTTTAGCCTTAAAACTGTATTCATAAACGATTATTAGCGTAAAATATCTATTTTAAATGCAGTGTAAAAGTTATATTCGTTTTAACATTTGTGTTTTAACTAAAATATATTTGAAATGCTGTTTAATATTTTTATGAATACGGTGGTTATTGTGCGCGGAAGGTTGAATTAAACAAAAAATAATAATAATAAAAACCGCCCAACAAAACGAAAAATAAAAATGGGGAAACAATCATTGATTAATAAACACACGAATACATACATAAAATACTTTATATACACTGAGAGTTCTATCTGCATGATATTAATGAATTTGTGCATAAAGTCAAGAAATTGTGCTGCAATTCGTCCATTGTAACTTGTCATTAAGTGAATGGAAGCTTACATAAGATTATGTGAACGTCATAGATCCACTAGACATAATGGGCTGCATTTCGTAATGGGCTGTCATTACCAATACCGAAATAATAAGCAGTAAGCAATAGGCCCTACTCCATATAATTCGGCGTCAAAAGTATTTTGTAAATAGTTTTACATATTTGCTGCATTATAAAAACGCACAATGTGCGCCGAGTAGGCTAGTTGGTAGCGTGCTGGTTTATCAGTGCGAGGGTCGTGGTTTGGTTTGTTTTTAGTAGCACCCGAATTATTTGGTTATCGCAATGTATTGCTTCCTATGTAAATTTAAATGTTATGATCCAAACGGAATTTTGTTTATTAACCGAATTTCTGTTGCTACGAACAAAAACATCAATGGCTGCAACCGAACAATGCGGTTGTTGGCGGTAGCCACAATGAATTTGTTTTCTGTGTATAGTTTCATAAAAAGTATGATGGTTTTCATTAATTTTAAGAAAATCTTTGTTTATTTTTAAGAAAAGCTTCATTTATTTACCGAAAAATTTCATTATTTTTCGTTCAAACAAAATTCTCTCTGTGTACAACCCTACATGCTCGTACCTATACCACGGGGGTTTTATTTAAATTCAAAAGGCAATCAAAGCTTAAGTACTGCAAAATACTTCTGTTCATTTATTAAGTCAGTCAGTCGGACTGTACGTACTTCAGTACATTTATATTCACTTCTGTATATTCCATACTCGGCACTACAAATGAACAATATTTAATACGCATCACAAGTAGGAATCTTTGATAATAGTCAACAGTTGAAGACAGCGAAACGAAAAACAGTAGTTGAAAGGACATTTTCATTGTTGTTGTGTTGTGTTAT
>CM037851.1:311375982-311445822 GCA_021234595.1 Delia radicum | reverse complement strand
TTTTTTTTGAGTTTATAATAATTAAATGTGCTAAAGTCCCAAAACTTATTTAACAAATTGTGAAAAACAATCTGATGTAGGCGTGTCCCTATCCGGATTTCATTCCTGCCCAAGGAAATCTTCAGGGGACTTTTGTTATTAGAATTTCTAGAGATATTTTTTTTGAGTGTAGTTAAAAACAAATGAAATTTCAGTTAAAGAAAGGACAACTAACATTTCATTAAATTCAACTAACATCTGTCAATTGTTTTTACTGTTCAAAAAATTACTAACAATTGTAGTAAATATGACTTACTAACAATTGTAAAATAAATAAATACATTCAAGTAAGTAATTAGGAATTATTATGTTTTGTATTTTAATTAATAAAATAGATTATTTATTTACATATTTAATGTACCATTTTTATATATATATATATATTTAAAACAATCACCAACAAAATTTAGATTTAAATTTCGGCATAATAAATTAACTAAATTAAAAATTTTATACTAAGTTTTTTTTTTCAATCTATAAAGCTCCAGCAAAAATTGTTGTTGATTTCAACAAGTCGATTTTTCTTAGTATTGAACTAAGTTTCAGCATGACTATTTGCTGAATTTACAAATTTTTTGCTAAAAATCAGCTCAATGATTTTCAGCAAAACATATTCGCAGATGTTAGTAATTTTCTGCAAGGATCCTGTGAGCAAAAATTTTGGTGACTCAAATAAGTTTTTTGCATAACTTTATGGACTTTTTTTGAGTGTACATAACGTTATTCACATGATAGTAATTGACATGTGAAAATAATTGTTTATTAATTAAATAAAAGACAAAATACAATATTTAAATTTAAGAAAGTTTATAGAGATTATTAATGTAGTGTGGTCAAATTGCAAACAAATATACAAACAGGTAGACAGACTAGAGCGAAAGACAAGGACACACATATTGGGTAATTTTTATATTTCCTTTGTCTTATTGCAAAAAAAGGGTTGTATAAGTCATGTTTTGTTATTTTTTCGTTTCGTTTCTAGAATTATCTGCGTTTCATTAAAAGATGCCATCATTTAGACTACCATTGTTCAAATATAAAATTGTTAATTAACTGAACCCAATTCTGAACTTAAGCCACATAACATAATGGACTCATACAAACAAGGTGGTGGATCAGTACTTGTTTGGGCATGTATGGGCTGCCTCTAGTGTGGGTAAACTTTTTTTTTATAGATGGTACAATGGACCAGTTTGTCTATTTAAACATTTTAGAAAATAACGTGCATGAAAGTGCTGCAAATCTTGGGATTGGGGAGTCATCGGTGTTCCAGCAAGATAACTTTCCTAAGCACACCGCTTTTATAGTCATGGAATGGCTAATCTATAAAGTGAAAACCCAACTTAAAACCCCAATCCAGTAGCCGGCTATTAATCCCATTGAGCAGTTGTGGGAACAACTGGACCACCAAATCAGAAACTACGACATAAGAGGCAAATATGACTTTCCTTAAAGCTGTCATTAACAAACAAAAGCCTTCCAACTAAATATTGAAAATTGCATTGGACATTGCATAGTTTAATCTACGAAAAAAATGTATTTCCTTTTAGTGACTTATTTTTGATTAAGTTGCTATTATGTGAAGACGTTAAGTTTCTTTTGGATTTTTTATGTTTAGAAATAAAATTTTTTAAATTTTCTTTAAAAAAAATGTGGTTTATTTCGCCGTTGTACAGTGAATATACATTTTTTGATACCATAAAGATAACTAGTCGTTTGCATACAAACTTTCTTTGACCGACTGTAATATAATAATAATGTGCTGCTGATGTTTTGATAAATTAAGTAGTATATTATACACTCAAAAAAAAATAAGTTAGTAGAAAAGTTAGTTAAACGTCTTGTAAATCAGGTATACTGTTTTTCAGCAAATTGCTAACATTATGTTTTTAGCTAAAATTTTAGTTATACTTATTCAGCACTTAACAGTTTTGAACTAATGTTTTACTAATATTTTACTAATGTTTTACTAATTTATTTCGCTACAAAATGTGAAGAGTAGTGAAGAGGAAAATGATTCTAAAAAGTACAACACTAGTAAGACATAAAAAAATTAACCATGGAAGATTTTTGTATCTGTTTTTCATACATAAAACAAAATTGTGTTTTGAAACAACTTAAATTTTGAGTTGTCACCGGCTAGTGAAAGTAATTGTCTATTAATTAAATAAAATACAAAATAAAATATTTAAATTTAGTAAAGGCTAAATGTGTATTTGTAAACTAAATGTTTATAGAGATTAATAATCTAGTGTGCTCAAATTGCAAACAAATATACTAAATTGCAAACAATATAGACTAAAGCGAAAGAAAAAGACACACATCTTTGGTAGATTTTTATGTCTCATTTTTCTTACTGCAAAAAAAGGGTTGTATATGTTTTAATTTGTTATTTTTTCGTTTCGTTTCTATAATTATTTGCGGCATTTGCGTTCCTTTAATAGATAGCATCATTTAGAGAACCATTGATGTAAGTAGTTGAAAGACAATTTTGTTTGTGTTATATATAATTATTTCTATTTTTTTAGATATTATATTAATTAATGTAGTCTAGTCAATGTGGGAGTATGAACATTTGTATATTTTGTAACGTATTGTAAATTATGTTTAAAAGAATCACAAAAGTATGTTTTATGATTTTCAGCGAATAAATTAACTAAAGTATAATTTTTCTACAAATTTTTTGAGTTTTTTTCAGTCTACTAATATTCAGCAATAATTTTATTAATTTTTAGCAATGGTTTTTTAATTTCTGCTCCACTAAGTGTTAGCAAAACTTTTGCTGAATCTACTAATTTTGTTGCTAAAAACCAGCTCGCTGATTTTCAGCATAAGATTTTTCTGACTTTAGCAATTTTTTTGCAAGCGCCCTCCTGACTAAAATTTTGCTGACTCAGCAAAATTTTTTGCTGACTTTACTAACTTTTTTTTTTGAGTGTAATATTTAACCAGCAACAAAATTAGTAGATTCAGCAAAAGTTTTGCTAACACTTAGTAGATTAGAATTTAAAAAAACCATTGCTAAAAATTAATAAAATTTTTGCTGAATATTAGTAGACTGAAAAAAACTCGAAAAATTTGTTGAAAAATTATACTTTAGTTAATTTATTTGCTGAAAATTAAAACCAAAATTTTATTTTTCGATCTTTTAACATAAATTGTGATGTGAGCAAGATTATTCAAGTTCAAGATCATTTGTTTTTTGTTAAACATTATTTAAAAATGTTTTATTTTTGATTTGAATTAGTTCACTTCTTCCAATTTTGAATCTACTAATTTTGCTAACATTATCAATTTTTTTGCAAGCATCCTCCTGACTAAAATTTTGCTGACTGAGCAAAATTTTTTGCTGACTTTACTAACTATTTTTTTTGAGTGTAGGATGTATGTCTTTGCTTTTCGCTTTAGTCTGTCTACCTATTGCATATTTGTTTGCAATTTGACCACACAAGATTATTAATATGTATAAACATTTAGTTTACAAATACACATTTAATCTTTATTAAATTTAAATATTTTATTTTGTCTTTATTTAATTAATAGACAATTACTTTCACAAGCCAGTGACGACGCAAAATTTAAGTTGTTTTAATCCACAATTTTGTTTTATGTATGAAAAACAGATACAAAAATTTTCCATGGTTGATTTTTTATATTATGTCTTACTAGAGTTGTACTTTTTATCATAATTTTCCTCGTCATTACTACATCGTGACAGGCTTGCGACATCTAATTCATTCTGCGTATATCTTTCAGTCTGGTTGTCGTTCACACTATTGATGTGCTAATCAACGCAATTTTGTTTAGCAAAACAAATTAGTAAAACATTAGTAAAACATTAGTTCAAAACAGTTAAATGCTGAATACGTACAACTAAAATTTTAGTTTAAAATATAATTTTAGCAAACAATTTGCTAAATAATAGTATACCTGATTTGCAAGATGTTTTACTAACTTATTTTTTTGAGTGTATGTATTGTAAACAGTCAATTGAAAATCAAATAATTGTTCTTATTTCACAGTACGTATGCGTATTATTAGCAAAAATATTAATGATAATACGCTTAAGTACAATTGTAATCAAAACTTGAATTTCTTCTTCAAATGACTGGGGTTGCACTTAAAAATGAAGATACTGTATTACAACTTAAACAACTACAAATATTTACAGCAGAAGTTCCCTGAGTGTACGTATACTTACAGTGGCACTAAAACAAATGTTTGAATATATCCAAATATTTGTCATACAAAATATTTTACGAATTTTTTTTTTCAAAACAATACTCGGTAAATTTTAAAATATACATTTATTTGTATGTTGTACTTAGAATTCGGAACTAGTTCGAAAATTTAAAAAAAAAATTTTTGTTGATTTCTTTAAATGTCAAGTGAATTTTGAATTTTGAATTCTCGCAATTCGAGTTCTATCCAATATATTCTGTAAAGGCTAAAATTATTGAACTTTAATTTAAAAACAATCTGCAATAATTCGTATCTATAATTTATTGTTGAATTACTTTTATTATCCATTATTTACCTCTTTGTTTTCATCAGCGAAATACTTTATAAAAAAAAATCAAAATTTAATTTAAATCATTTTCCAATTATACACAACATTTGCATGCAGATGTTTTCAATTAACTTGATACACACAACAATAACATAACACCAACAATGTTGTCGGGAATAGTCGAGAGTCAAGCTTATTTGAAGTCAACAAATAAAATTGAATTCCCAACCATTTATACGTGATACCATAAAACATTTACGTCAGTATTCATAAAAAATCTTAATTCAGATTTCAAATACATTTTAGTTAAAACACAATTTTTAGCCTTAAAACTGTATTCATAAACGATTATTAACGTAAAATATCTATTTTAAATGCTGTGTAAAAGTTAATATTCGTATATGAATACAGTTTTAAGGCTAACATTGTGTTTTAACTAAAATATATTTGAAATGCTGTTTAATATTTTTATGAATACGGCGGTTATTGTGCGCGGAAGGTTGAATTAAACAAAAAATAATAATAATAAAAACCGCCAACAAAACGAAAAATAAAAATGGGGAAACAATCATTGGATTAATAAACACGAATACATACATAAAATACTTTAATATACACTGAGAGTTCTATCTGCATGATATTAATGAATTTGTGCATAAAGTCAAGAAATTGTGCTGCAATTCGTCCATTGTAACTTTTCATTAAGTGAATGGAAGCTTACATAAGATTATGTGAACGTCATAGATCCACTAGACATACCGGGCTGTCATTTCAGTAATGGGCTGTCATTACCAATACCGAAATAATAAGCAGTAGCAATAGGCCCTACTCCATATAATTCGGCGTCAAAAGTATTTTGTAAATAGTTTTACATATTTGCTGCATTATAAAAACGCACAATGTGTGCCCCGGTAGGCTTGTTGGTAGCGTGCTGGTTTATCTGTGAGGGGGTCGTGGTTTGGTTTGTTTGTAGCACCCGAATTATTTGGTTATCGCAATGTATTGCTTCCTATGTAAATTTAAATGTTATGATCCAAACGGAATTTTGTTTTATTAACCGAATTTCTGCTGCTACGAACAAAAACATCGATGGCTGCAACCGAACAATGCGGTTGTTGGCGGTAGCCACAATGAATTTGTTTTCTGTGTATAGTTTCATAAAAAGTATGATGGTTTTCATTAATTTTAAGAAAATGTTTGTTTATTTTTCAAGAAAAGCTTCATTTATTTATCGAAATATTTCATTATTTTTCGTTCAATAAAATTCTCTCTGTGTACAACACCTACATGCTCGTACCTATACCACGGGGTTTTATTTAAATTCAAAAGGCAATCAAAGCTTAAGTACTGCAAAATACTTCTCTTCATTTATTAAGTCAGTCAGTCGGACTGTACGTACTTCAGTACATTTATATTCACTTCTGTATATTCCATACTCGGCACTACAAATGAACAATATTTAAATACGCATCACAAGTTGGAATCTTTGATAACAGTCAACAGTTGAAGAAAGCGAAACGAAAAAACAGTAGTTGAAAGGACATTTCATTGTTGTTGTGTTGTGTTAAGTCGTTGGGTAGAGAACAAGCAACATACATACGTGTTTTTGGTAGTAGTACATTAGTATGAGTGTTGGTATGTACGAGTAGTTAATTGGATTTTATATTTGCAAATAACTACAACAACGACAACAGCAACAAAAACCAGCAATAACTATGGCAACAACAATATGGCAATGCAATTTTAATGTTTAACAACACACAACATCGACAACAACAACACCAACATAATACCAGCAGTCATCAAATATAACCATCTTCTTTTGGACAAATATACATGACGACAATGTAATAGAATGTACCCTACACTTTACTAAAAGCAAAAGTCAAGTATAAATTACTTCCTTACACGAAAAAAAAAATACTAAACTTTTTTGCTAAAACTAACAAAAATTAGCTCAAAATGACGTTGGAGGAAAAATTTCTAAACTTAGTAAATTTTTTTTGCTAAAGATAAGAATACTAAACCACTTGGCGCCTTAAAATTTAAAACATATGTTTTATTAGGTTGTCACTTTTCACAAAAATAATTTTTTTCAAACACCATCTTTACGTCAGGTCGGCTAATTTTGGGACCCATCCCTCGTATACGAATAGTCATATATTCCAACAAATTCAATTCAGGCAAGAATTGACTAATTTTACGAAAATAACGAAAGTCTTTCGTAGTTTTTTATATACGATAATTTATTATTTTCTGATTGAACAATATTTATATTTTTTTCTTTTCAGATCCAACACAAACCTAGAGCACAATTTAAACTACAACCAAAACTTGTAGTTTTAAAAAACTTCAGTTTTTTGTACAAAATTTCTATAGAATTTGATAAGCAAATAAAGAAAGTTTTCAGAAATGACTACTGTTTATTGTAAATGTAGTATTATACTCCCGAATAAACATGCATACATATAATTGTGCATTATTTTATATAAATATATATGCTATTGCATGCTATTATGCGTAAATATATATGTGTATCTATAATTATTTATAATTATACTTTTCAATAAACATTTTTAATATGATGCCACATATAATTACATCTTATTACAAAACGGCCAATATATAATCGTGTATGTTATATACAATTATATAAGGTTAATCTAATTATGTACAAATACATGTATACTTAGATATAACACAAATCAAAATTATATATAATAACATATAGTGTAATATTCAAAAAAATATATTTTAGTTTGAATAAAACGATATCATGACAAATTCATAGTACATATGTACGGATATCCCATACTAAAAAAATTAGACATTTTTTAGAAACTATATATTGCCGCATTTAAGGTCTGAATTTATCGAATTTCGTAACGTACGCGAGGGAGGGGTACCAGCGGCGTACCCAGGATTTTGTTTCGGGGGGGGCCCAATTTTTGTTTTTTAAATTTTTTTTTGTTTGAAAAGCATATAATTTTGGTTTAAATTTATTGATCCAAAAAAACAATTTATATTTTTTTTTATTAAAAACAAAAGTTCAGCTTCGGCTTCGGCCGAACATTGATATTATGGCCGAAGTTCGGCTTCGGCCGAAAAAAATGAGTTCGGTCGGACACTTATATTTTGTATCTGTTAAATAAGTTTTGGATGGGAAAGTTACCATTGACGTTATACCCAGTTATGATAGCAATTTTGAAGCAAAAATGTTTTGACATGTCTTTGTTTTTTTAGTTTTTTTTATATCTACAAACAAGTTTTTTTTTGAAATATTTAACAAATTTATGTATCAATTAAATAATTTTATTTTGATTTTTAAAGTGAGCTATCATATTAATTATGATCCTTATATAGAGCAATTCCATATGAAAGCGATCACCTTTGGACGACCCCTCTCCGATTTTAAAATAAATAGTCTCAATCGATTGCCCAGCAAAAAATAATGTACCTACATATTTTTTTTTTTTATAGTGACTGGTTTAGTGGTGGTGTGCACCACTGTCATGTGACAAAATTGAAGAATTCTTCATAAGGGACCTCATTGAAAGTTGTTTTAATAAAAAACTACTAAAGCGATCGCAACGAGTGATAGCTCGTTGGAAAGGTATTGAATCAGGCTTTAATTGAAAAATAAAATTTTCCTAATTTTTCTCAGAAATTTACCTTTTTTTCCCATGAAAATTAAATTTTCTCATGAAAATTAAATTTTCCGATTTTCCACAGAAGCTCCTAAATTTTCCGGCTAATTTTATTTTTTTTGGATTCCTCATAATTTTTTCTTTAAGAATCAGCCATAAAAAAATGGGCCCCGACTCCTTGTTTGGACTGGAGAAGAGCATTTAAGAGACCACACTTGTTCTCATTGTTTTATATTTTTTATAATTGAATTATTTTTAATTATTTAACAAGAAAAATTAGGAAAATTTTATTTTTCAATTAAAGCCTGATTCAATACCTTTCCAACGAGCTATCACTCGTTGCGATCGCTTTAGTAGTTTTTTTAAAAACTACTTTCAATGAGGTCCCTTATGAAGAATTCTTCAATTTTGTCACATGACAGTGGTGCACACCACCACTAAACCAGTCACTATAAAAAAAAAAAAAATATGTAGGTACATTATTTTTTGCTGGGCAATCGATTGAGACTATTTATTTAAAATCGGAGAGGGGTCGTCCAAAAATTTGCCAATTTGATCGTTTTCATATGGAATTGCTCTATACTATTAACAAAGCTCTTAAAATTTAATTCAACGATTTTTTTCATAAAAGTGTCAATGTCAAAAGTGTTAATGTCAGGTTCAAACTTTTCTCCAGGGACCGTAAAAATTATTCCTTTTTTCATAAAAGCCAGATGGATAAAAGTTATTTTTTGATTTTTATTTTTTCGAGTAAAAATAAAAGTTATTTTTTGATTTTTATTTTTCGAGCAAAAATAAAAGTTATTTTTTGATTTTTAATTTTTCGAGCAAAAACAAAAAGGTTTTTTTTTGATTTTTATTTTTTCGAGCTAGTATAAAAGTCATTTTTTGGTTTTAATTTTTTTTTTTTGCCAAAAATAAAGTTATTAGCTTTGTAATTATGATTTTTCAGTGATGATAGATATACAGCAAATATTTTGCAATGTTAGTTTTTGTGATAACTGTATTAATATAAATTATTATACATTTTTTAAGTATCTAACTAGAAGACAAACATCGCTATTTGTACGAGCAGTGCGCAAACCATAAAATTTATGTATTATATGTATATATTTATATATTATATATATAATATAACTGCGTTATTTGTTATTTATTCATTATAAAATAAAAATTTATAACTTATGGAATTTCAACTCAAGAAATTGAAATAAATATCAAAAATAACTTTATTTTTGCTCGAAAACATAAAAATCAAATAATAACTTTGCCCGAAAAAAATAAAAATCAAAAAATAACTTTTAATTTTGCCCAAAAAAATAAAAACCAAAAATAAAAGACAAGAATGGAGCAACATTGATTATTAATAGGTTTTTTGTTATAAAGTTCTGCCTATTATATAGGCTCTAGCTTTTCCTAAAAACTTCGGGTTCTGATGAGATCTTTAGCCAGATCGAAATACTAGTATCAACCTAGCTAATATGTTTGATTTGCTTTATTTTTGTAAATATACGGAGGTTGAAAGCTCGTTATAAATTGAAAATAACATAAAAATAATCTCGATGTATATAAAAACAAAAAACTAATATAACTGTAACTTTATTTTTGCTCGAAAAAATAAAAATCACAAAATAACTTTTATTTTGCCCGAAAAAACAAAAAACAAAAATTAAAAAATTACTTTTATTTTTGCTCAAAAAATAAAAATCAAAAAATAACTTTTATTTTTGCTCGAAAAAATAAAAATCAAAATATAACTTTTATTTTGCCCGAAAAAATAAAATCAAAGTAACTTTTATTTTTGCTCGAAAAAAATAAAATCAAAAAATAACTTTTATTTTGTTCGAAAAAATAAAAATCAAAAAATATTTTTTATTTTTGCTCAAAAAAAATAAAAATCAAAAAAAAACTTTTATTTTTGCTAAAAAAAATAAAATCAAAATTTAAAAAGCATGCATTTTATTATAGACTAGTTCATAAGGATCAAAATGGTATGCTTGAAACAGTTTTCCGACATTTACTTCTAATTGCTTTTTTTATTTAAAAATTTGGAAATAACTGTTATTTTCGGTCCCTGCTTTCTCGATACACTGATGCAAGAGCTAGAGCACCAAGTCTAGCTTCACCCATAGAATTCCTTGAATATGTATGTGGAAAAACTTCTCTCCGCGGATGCAGTTGTAACAGGAATTACTATCAGTAAATGTAAAAACATGTAAACGTTTGGAAAAAGTCCTTGTTTGCAATCTTGAATAGCATCTAGCGGATTTGATGGTCTGTTATGGTAGTGTTTCCATAGATTCAATTTCAGTTAATATATCATTAGTTTGAAAAAATTATAGTCTCAAAAAAATATTATAAATTCATTTATTACATACTAACCAAAACAAAAATAAAATATAAAATCGAAAATATTTCGGGGGGGGGGGGGGGGGCTTTGGCCCCCAGGCCCCCCCCCACCCCTGGGTACGCCACTGGAGGGTACTTATATTTGCTTACCGCTGCCTTCACAGTCTATTTTTAAAATTTTTGGACAAAGTAGAGTTTTAAAACTTGGCTGTGCTGCTGAGAATATTTTGAGAAAAACATTTATAAACTTTTAAAGTTTTCATTGTTTTACTATAGCAACTTTTGTAGAAATATAAAAAAAAATAAAAAATATGGGCATTAGTATTCTCGAATTTTCAACTGGATAATACTCATTTCAACTGAATACACTATTACGTAAATTTTACCACTTTGGCATACCCTTATGTTTAATTAAACTTAATATGTTTCTCACTATTTTTTTATGGAATATGATAGGATGCACAAAGATTTGTATGAAATTGTGTATATTTTCAAACAATAATTTACAAAAATCTAACACTTAGTGCAATTTTACCAGACTAAAACTCGGATCTAATTATTTCATTTCATTTATTAAGTCAATGGAACATACAAAATTCCTTACCGACTAGATTTAAAAAATAAATATATAAATTAATACACAAATAAGTATCAATAAATATAAATATTAATAATTTAAAAATTCAAAAACCAGCAATTTGAAGGTTTCTTTCGAAGTGCAAAATTTATTTGAATGGTTAGAATTTTAGTTGAGCGCAATCTCATTAATACAATTTATACCACTGGACGCACGATTTAAATTTTTTTGTAAACATAGCTTGTGCGATGACAAGGTATATTTTAAATATAATGATTATTACGAAGAATTCTAGGTGGAACATAGGTCGATATTTAGGATGACCTAATGAAGTTTTCTTCACAATGTGAATGAAAAATTTCTTAAACTTTATGAAAAAGCTTCATAGTTTTAATGAAACTATTTTTATTGAAACTTTTTCATTAGTGGTATGAAATTTTTAATAAATTCTATGAAATTTTTCATTCAATTGTATGAAAAACTACATTAATTAAAAAAAGAATTCAACGGACAAATTTCAGTAACACCTAGATTTAGTGCGAAAATTCATTAATATCAGGCATATAATGCTTTCAGTGTGGGATTATTAGTTCAATATCGATTTTACCGTGTTGAACTTTGAGGTTAGAAAATGGTTTTTTTTTTAACAAATGTAATACTTTTTCTCGGGTTTTAATTGTTTCACCCAAAACCTGTTCATGTTTATGTTTTGTAATTTATGAAAAAAAAAACTATTTTTGTAAAAAATTAAACCCGTAAAGAGATTCTTAGATTTTGTAATTTATGAAGAAAAAAAAAAACTGTTTCTGTAATGATTTAACACCGTAAACAGATTCTTAGATTTTTTTAGATTTTTTACCCAAAATGCTATTTTGGTTAAATAAAAGAGAGATCGGGCAGAGGTTCAAAAGTCCTAATAGTCCAACCGAGCTGTTCAACCAGAAAATGTATTTGGTCGATATTCGGAATTTCTATGCTTTTTTGACAAGTTTTGTTAAGGACAAAATATTTGTTGGGCTGAATTAAAGGTATATTTTTCATTAAAAGGCGTCTTAAATATAGTAGCTTTATAGAAGTTGTTAAAGAATTAGGGTATCATTTGGTCTAATTTAATCGAGTTTTTGCTTTAATATCACTTCTTCGTCATGTTTTTCATTTATTTCTGTTTAAGCAAAACAAACAATATACCATGAAATTGATACTTGGTATGAATATTAAATAAAATCACTAGCAACAGCAGCTTTAATAACATAAAAATGGAACATTGTTGTATATGATAGAAAGTTGAAACAAATTTTATATTGCATGCCATATCTTAAACATAAATGAAGCAAAAGTAGCAGCCATAGCAGCAGCAACAACTAAATAAACGACATCAGTTTAGCTGTGTGTATCCCAGCAAATATACGGCTTAAACTCACTGCCAGACTATTTGAACGCAACATTACTTTTGTCCACGATGCCCCAAAAGTAATAGGTACTCATTACCCCATCGCTTACTAGTAGGTACAAAATTAATCTGTACCCATTACCCTCTCGCATACAAAAAATCAGAAAATAATGGGTGCCTATTACTTTTTGGGACATTGCAAACAAACGTAATATTGCGAGTAAATAGTCTGGTAATGAGTTGAAGACCTAATTTTGCTGGGATTGTATTGTTGTTTGCTCTCTTAGACTTCCTTTTCAGCCAATTTTATTGTTCAGTTCATGTAATATTTAACAAAATAAGCTTTTATTATTTTTTTTTTTTTTGCCAAAATGGAATATAAGTAACAAAACCATAAAAATATTCCATATACTTCAACACAAACATGTGCTGCTTACTGCCACATTTACTATGCAATTTTATTTGTGTCATATGACCGAATCAAATAATCATTCAATGCAGCATTGTCAACTAAACTACCAGATATCTAACCGGGCAGGCAGCCGGCAACCAACCAACCAACCAAGCTATAATAATATCATTATTAAAAGTGTCTTTTTAAATCTCTTATGTCGTTTGGCTGTTGTCTGAATTCTCTTGAGCTTAAATCGGCGGTTTATCGTTAAATTATTATCATTTAGTTTATTGATATTGCTTAAATGTAATGGATTTTCGTTTTGATATTTATAAGATTTTGGATTGTAGATAATATAAATTGGGCGGATTTCTAAGGAATAACTAAAAAAAAAACCAACCAACCTTTGTTACACTTACACAATTTTGACATTCGTAACCATCATTGTTGCCATATTTTGAATGTGTTTGGGTGCAAGATTGTAAAAAAAAAGTGCTAGAAAGTGCTAGATTATCGAAGCAAATTGCTAAAAAAGTGAAAGATTTATTTATACAGAGAGAGAAGAAATTGTTTGGAATTATATTTTAACCAACAAAATTTAATCATTATTAAATAATTTTAGTTGTAAGTACTTAAAATTCATCATCAGAATGTTTAAACTATATTGTAAACAGATAATATATGGAATTAATCAAAACACAGTCACATCATTCAAAATGTTGGTTTTAATAATCAATATTGAGAAAATATCATCTTCTAAACTACCTTTAATACCAACAACATACAATTGTTTGCAGATCTTATCCCTTAAATAAATATGTGCAGTAAAAATAAAATATTAGTTTCGTCTGCAAAAAAAACAACCACTCTATCTAAAATATTAGTTTTCGTTGCCAATTTTAAAATAAAAATAATCTATAGTTTTTTAATAGTTTTGGTAACTATAATAAAATGTTAAGATTAGCAACCCAATTTCTGTTGTACCCACAAATCTATTTTTAGACAGTCATATTTAAAACTTGAAAGAAAAAAATATTCAAGGCACATATTTTAAAATACAAATTCAAAATTCAAATTGGGTTTGGGGCTAGAGGTAAAGTTATTGCCTGACAAGCAGAAGGTCACCGGTTCGACTAAAGTTCGCGGCATAAGAATTTGTTTTTAAAAAATTATTTTAAAATAATATATTAATTTTTTATTGTTTTGGCAACTTTAATAAAATATTGTGATCAGCAATCGAATTTCTGTTTTACAATCAAATCTGTCGCATTTGTATTTTTTTATGAATTTTTAAAGAACAAAAAATTTTTTTTTTTTAAAAATTGTTATTTTTTTTTCAAAACTTCAACAAATCTCTGAAACTACTGGGAAAATATAAAAGCAATGTAAGCACGGCTTAAAGATAATATTGTTGGGGAGTTTCGGATTTTGTTTTTTAACTGAATATGGTGAACCGTTTCCAAGTTATTCCAATATATGTAGCGGAAGTGCCTTCATTTTAAACATTGGATTCAGCGTCCTAAATAACCTTAAAAACAACATTTAGTTTTTAATCAACAGAACCCTTGTTCCCTTGTGTTACCTAACGTATATTTTTAATTTTAATAAAATATATTCCGGAACTCCTGATTTTGTATTTATTTTGTGTTTCATTATGGATTTTTAAGGTAAATTAATGAAATAAAATTATTGAATTATTCGAGTTACTCGAGTTAAAAACCTCAAAATCGAGCTACTCGTTTACTCAAACCAAAGCCGAGTAATTTGAATAACCTTACATTTACCTTACATTCATCGATTATCAGATTGAGGCTCATCATTGAGTTGCTGGCGCAGTTGATTATTTAACGCTGGTACCGATCAGAAAACTTTTTTCGGACCGCCTGTTTTATTTTTACCATAAGCACTCGGTTTTTTTTTTGAAAATTTGTGGCAACCATGTGTAAAACGGTTTATTTTTCTGTAAATTTACCGAAAACTTAATTCTCTTTTTAATAAGCTGAAAATTTCCCTTTTTCAAAATCACTTAAATATTAATCACGCAGTATTTTATTAAAAATGGATTAAAATTTCATTAAAAATTTAGCAACTGGTTTTCAAATACAAGTTAAAAATTTTGATAAAATCAGCAAAACTAATTTGTACAAAATTTATTAATTTTTAAAATGAGAATAACAAAAAATTTTATTAAAAAATAAAAAATTGTACTAAAAATTAATACAAAAATAGTAAACTGCGATTGAAAATTTTTTCTACTAATTTTTTTTGCTGTGTGTACACTAAAAAAAAGTCTTAATTGGTTACGCAAAATTTTGCTGTTATTACGTAAAATTTAACCTATTTTAAGGATAGCGATATTTTTTGCTAAATTTAGCAACACGTGTCTGCTGAACAATGAAGTTAGTGGAAAAAATTAGTAGCCACTACTTAATTTTAGTAAAATTGTGCTAAAATCAACAAAAATCAAATTACTAAATTTAAATGAAATTAGTACAATGAAATTTGTAATAAAAATTAGTAAACGCTACTACTGTTTAATAAAATTGTTGTAAACTCCAATCAAAATCATTTTGCTAAAATCATCAAAACATATTACTAAATTTTAATAATACTCGTTTTAGTACAAAAAGATAGTAGAAAAATATAGTAAGACATTAAAATGTTTGTTAATATCACTTTTAACAATTATTTATTTCATAAACACAAATTATAAATATTCTTCATTTAATTTTATTGTCGGATAAATTACACAATTGAAAAACACAATATGTGTTTATATAGTTAATATAGTTTTTATATTTAACTTATATTTTTCTTGATCATTCTTGTCCGTCTGTGAAGGTTGTATGTTTCATTAATTGTGTATTTTTTTCATTGGTGCCATGTAGATTTGTATGAAAATATATGAAAATATTAATTAATACCCACATAAATAAATACATTTTTTATTATAAAACTTACATAATTATTTAAAAAATTCTATTAATGGGATATAAAACATCATTTGTTTTTTGTTCGCTTCTATCTTCGTCGGCTTATATTTTTCTACTATATCAACATGCATACATAACAGTTTTTTCTCTAGAAATTAACAAGCGCTATTTATTGTGGAACAAAAACCAACCACCATCAGTTTTAGAAATGCACGCACACATAAACACTTGCGACCTATCATTTTTTAAAACATAGCCAGTGTTATAATAGAGCCCGATATAACTGTTTTTTTCAGTTTTCTGGGTTGCTTAACAGTTTTTGCCGTTTTCTCATAAAAAAAAAAAGTTTTTCATAAATTTATGTTTCTTTTGCTATTCATTTTTACTAAAATTAAAGGTTTCAATACAAAACAAATGTAAAAATAAGATCGTAATACAAACATGAGTATACTTGTTATTTAAAAAACTCCCCTGAAAATTTCCTTGGGCAGGAATGAATCCGGATAGGGACACGCCTACATCAGATTGTTTTTCACAATTTGTTAAATAAGTTTTGGGACTTTAGCACATTTAATTACTATAAATGCAATTAATGTTTATCCCGATGAAAATAAATTTAAATAACAAATATGCAGGTGCTTGTGCAAATTTAAATGTAACTGACACTAATAGAAAACATATGATTTTCTATTGTTGATTTACTTGAATAAACGTCACTACATTGCTAGGTCTGTCAAAAAACAGAGTAGTATTTGGAAGATGACAAAGCAAATTGTGACAATATTTTGTTGTTGTTTTTTGGCTTTTCTTTGATATTTTAAATTTTGAATCTCGCTCCTAGACGAGGACAAGAAATTCTCATTGAGTTTGTGATTTAAAATAACAAATATCTCTAGAAATTCTAATAACAAAGTCCCCTGAAGATTTCCTTGGGCAGGAATGAAATCCGGATAGGGACACGCCTACATCAGATTGTTTTTCACAATTTGTTAAATAAGTTTTGGGACTTTAGCACATTTAATTACTATAAAATTTTTGAAACCATGTTTTTTTTTCTTGATTGCCTTTACTTACATATTTCATACAATGTAATATGGTTGTAACGAACATCGTTTGTAACGAACTTTTTATATAACGAACTAATTTTTTAGACCATTTACGAGTTTTCATACAAATTTTCACGCTTATAACGAACACATAAAAAATTGGTATTCTGAATTTAAATTCTGCTTCAAATCTTAAAAATTTTAGCTTTTCAATTACAATTTCACTAAAAAAAATTAAAAACTGTATGAAACGTAATTTAACCCTCTAACTGGCAAACGAAGTTTTGCAACAAAATTCATACTATGTGCTCCAATCGAAAAACAAATAATAAGTTGTTCAACAAAATTGTTTATCTGTTAAATTAGTTTTTTGTTTTTATATACATCGAGATTATTTTCATGTTATTTTCAATTTATAACGAGCTTTCAACCTCCGTATATTTACAAAAATAAAGCAAATCAAACATATTAGCTAGGTTGATACTAGTATTTCGGTCTGGCTAAAAATCTCATCAGAGCCCGAAGTTTTAGAAAAGCTTATCGTTGCCTAATTTAGGCGATATGGGCCAAAATGTTTTAGTGTGCATTTTGAAACCTAAAGCTTATAAAAGAGAAGTTTTGAACAAAAATTATTTCTCTTACCAAGATATAACAACACTCCAAAAACTATTTGTTTTTCTGCTCCTATTTAAGAAGATATCACGATTTTCGCTTTTTGGAAAAAGCGAAATTGGGCGAAAAAGTATCGAAATATTGAATTTATATTGTTCAAAACTTCAACGCGTTGATATTAATACTTTATGTCTTCCTTCTGCCAAATTTCATAAAAATCCGTCTATTAGTTTATAAGTTAAGAGAATATCCTTTAGAGGAATCCTGATAAAATCCTGTGAGTCCTTGGACCAAAGTAAGGACTTATTACTAAAGAAAAAACTTCAATCTTACTTATATTTCATTATAAAGAGTTTTTAGTCAACTTAAATTGGTTTTTTTAGATTTTTGAAAACCAAGGATTTTTCAAAAATAATTATATTTTGAAGCTTTCTATCTAAGTATAAAACGCGCATTTGACGCATTTGTGTCCTGAGGGCTAATGGAAGAATTGTTTCAGAATTACAAACAACAATTTTAAAATTAGGAGAATTTAAGAAAATTTCCTGAAATTTGAATAATTTTTTGGAAAATGTTTACCTCGCTTATAGTGAACTTCGCTTATAACGAACTAAATTGTTCGGTCCACACGAGTTCGTTATATCCGCACTCCACTTCATAAACAATTTTTAACACTGAAATAAAGTCTTGCATTTTTCTTATCAAAATATGAATATAGAAGTCTTTTTATATTTTTGAATATTTTGAAAAGAGTCTGGAAAAAGGCAGGCGTTGATTTTTACAAAAAAATATTTTTCAACGCTTACGAAAACAGCAAAAAAAAACATTAAAATAATTGCAATTATTGGATTTCGATGTTATGAAAATTTGGATCTTAAATTTGGATCGGGCTTGTCAAAGGGTGGAAGTCCTCTTTTTTGTTTCTTAATCACTGCCTCTTAAACAATGGTTTAATGAAAGTTCAATTCTGTTGATATTCAAAAGGGAACTCTCCTAGGAGAGAATCCGGAATTTGTATTCAAAGCAGAGGCAATATGGATATCAAAACTTCTCCTTTTTCGAGTATTTTAGCGTTATGTCCAAACAATTTTAATTTCACATATTTTAGATATGCTTCTTTACAAAAAAATAAAAATATACATATAATATATTTTGCCCCTCCTTTTTACATCTTAAATTTGTGATTGGACCGATTTGGATAGACTAGATTTGAAAAGATTCAATTTTTTTCAAAATTACATCTTTGGAAATTGTGAAAAAGAACTTCTTCAGAAGCGAGAAATCTGAAATGAATTTGGAATCGATGAAAAATTGATTTTTTAAGAATCCCTTCCATAGTTTTTGTTTGGGAAATGATGAAGATCTATAAAATATTTGTCTTAAATTTTTTATAAAACTCTTTATCGTATTTATGGAAACTTCATAAATTTGATTAATAAAACATGACAAATGATTTATGAAACATATTCACAGTGGCGTACCCAGGGGGGGAGCCCTGGGGGCCAAAGCCCCCCCGAAATATTTTCGATTTCTTATTTTATTTTTGTTTTGGTTAGTATGTAATAAATGAATTTATAATATTTTTTTGAGACTATAATTTTTCAAACTAATGTTATATTAACTGAAATTGATCTATGGAAACACTACCATAAAGACCATAAAATCCGCTAGATGCTATTCAAGATTGCAACAAGGAGCTTTTCCAAACGTTTACATGTTTTTACATTTACTGATAGTAATTCCTGTTACAACTGCATCCGCGGAGAGAAGTTTTTCCACCCTAAAAAGAGTGAAAACATATTTAAGGAATTCTATGGGTGAAGCTAGACTTGGTGCTCTAGCTCTTGCATCAGTGTATCGAGAAAAGGTTGAACCTGACAAAATCATTGACACTTTTATGAAAAAAAATCGTTGAATTAAATTTTAAGAGTTTTGTTAATAGTATATAAGGATCTTAATTAATATGATAGCTCACTTTAAAAATCAAAATAAAATTATTTAATTGATACATAAATTTGTTTAATATTTCAAAAAAAAAAAAAAACTTCTTTGTAGATATAAGAAAACTAAAAAAACAAAGACATGTCAAAACATTTTTGCTTCAAATTCAAATTTCAAATTTTCTTTATTCAATATAATATTAATATGTTTTAGATTTTAATTTAATTAAAGTAAAGAGTTTAGGAACTATCTCCCTTTTCTACTTAGAAATACATTTTATATAATAAAATTTGCATAAGTACATATTTGTTTATTATAAAATCGTAAGGAGAAAATTTAACAAAAACCTTTTGAAACAAGGGGTATAAGATAAAAAGTTTTTAAAAATAAGTTCATTTAAAATTACGCTGAGATCAACTCATTTATGTGGGCATATTGGGAAAACTGGCATCTCCTCTTGAAATTTTGGGTCAGTCTGACTATTTTATCATTAACGTGATCAAAGTTGGAAATTGTGTGCAAGCGTTGTGTTGAATAGTGCCATGGCAATCTAAATATCATTTTCAATAGCTTGTTTTGAGCCACCTGAAGTTTTTTGAGATGACATCTTGCGGAGGTGGCCCACACAGGGGCACAATAAAATATTATAGGGTGAAAGATAGCTTTTATAATGAGCTTTTTGTTTTCGATATTTAACTCCGAGTTCCTATTAATTAGTGGGTACATTATTCTGGTAATTTTGTTTATTTTGTCGACCACATAAGGTATGTGGTCTTTAAAGTTCAGCTTCGTATCAAGTATAATTCCCAAATACTTAACATTATTCTCCCAGGGGATGTTGTGGTTTATAAATTGGAGAGGGGTTGTGGAATAAAACAATCTTTACGTTTCCTGGTAAAATATATGGCCTGAGTTTTCTCTGGATTTACCAGAATGTTCCATTTATTAAAATAACAATTTAAATTTGTTAGAGCTGATTGCAGATTCATGATGACGTCAGTTGAGTAAATATCTGAGCAGAGAATGGAGGTGTCATCTGCAAAAATTGATGTAATGCAATTTGAAAATGTTGGGATATCTGCAGTAAAAATATTGTACAAAACCGGTGAGAGACATGATCCTTGAGGGCATCCTGCAGTAATATTTATTTGTTGCGAACACCTTGTTCCTAGGTGGACAGCAAATAGTCTGTTAGATAGGAAACTTTGAATAATTTTAACAATCTCTACCGGAAAGTTGAAGTTTTTTAATTTAAATATAAGGCCATTATGCCAGACAGAGTCAAAGGCAGATTTATGTCTAATAGAACCATTCCTGTTGATCTGCCATTTTGAAAGTTGTTTTTAACTAAATTTCTTATTTTTATTAGTGGTTGGGTGGTATTGTGTTCTCTTCTAAATCCAAATTGTTGTGATGGAAGAATGTCATTCGAGTCGATAAACTGTATTAGTTTTTCCTTTATTATTTTTTCCAATATTTTACTTACAGAAGAGAGTAGACTAATCGGTCTGTAAGAAAGTGGAGATTCGGGAGGTTTATTTGGTTTCGGTATTGGAATAGTTTTTGAAATTTTCCATTCCGTAGGGAAGTAACAAAGCTTAAGGCAACCATTGATGATAGTAGTCAGATAATTAATTCCTTTATTTGGAAGGTTTTTTAAACATTTATTGTTAATTCCGTCCAACCCAGGAGATTTCTTATTTTTTAATTTTTTTATGATATCAGTAATTTTTCCTCGAGAAATAAGGTAACAATCTTGAACATTTGGACTAAGTGTTCGTATTATTTCAGCAGCATCATCTACTACATTTATAGTAGCATCATCGCTGAGATGTGATGATATACCGTGATTTAAACTAAAAGTTTGCGCAAGTAGTTCACATTTATCTTGCTGGGTATAATATACATTGCTGTTGTGCTTTAATATTGGTATGGTTTTAGATTTTTTCCTTAAAATTTTGGAAACTTTCCAAAAGGGTGAAGAAGCTTTGTCCAACGAAGACAGCATAGCGTTCCAGGAATTGTTTCGAAATAAATTTATTTCTTTGGTAATATTTTTGTTTAATTGGGTCATTTGTTGGTGGTCATAATCGTCTCTATAACGTTTCCAATTTCGGCGATACACGTTTCTTAGTTGGATCATGAATTTAATATTATTTGGTAATGGTTTTATAGTAGGCCTTATATTTCGTTTAGGCACACTATTTTCTATTGCCATTTTTATGATATTATTAAAAGTATAGACCATATTATCAATTTGAGTACTATTGGAAATTTGACCAATACATTGAGCTATAGGAAGATGCCTGTTAATAAATTGGGAAAATAGTGACCAATTCGCTTTATTAAAATCGTGAAATTGGTTTTTCTGCTAAATTATAAGACAAATTTAATGTGCTATTTATTGGTAGGTGGTCAGAACTTAGGTCATTTATAACCCTTACCGCTGACATATTTTGTGACACATTTGTTAAAAATATGTCTAACGTTGAAGACTGCCTATTTGGGTCAGTAGGTATATAAGTGTGCTCGTGAGGAAAAACTATTTGCGTTTGATTTAGTTGCAGTTTGTCATATAACATATTTCCCCAACAGTTTCCTCTAAGGCAACCCCAGAAACTGTGCCTGCAATTAAAATCACCTCCGAGAATATATTTATCATTACAACTAGTTAATTTACGAAGATCGGATTTAAATAAATTTTTCCGGGTTTGACCCCTGCCAGGAGATCCGCCAGGAAAATAGCATGAGTAAATGTTAACGGAATCATTGCCACTATAAATTTTAACTCCAATATTTTCAATTAGTGTAGTGTTCTGTAACGGTAACAGCTGGTGCTGAATATTTTTTCTTATTAGGATTGCTACTCCTCCGCCTCTGCCTTGTCGATCGAATCTGTAGCAATAAAAGTTTTGGTTTTTAATGGAAATTTTGTTGTTTAATCCTGTTTCACATACAAGGCAGATGTCAATATCATAATTTTCCAAAAAATGGAATAATTCGTCCTTTTTATAGCGAATGCCACGGGCATTCCATGATAATATCTTTATGTTACTGTTCATTGGTATAAAAATTTACAGGCTAGGTTAGTTATAACCCCAAATTGCTCTTCACGAGACTTACAATTTCTAAGACTTGAAATAAGTTCGAACGTAAGGTTTTTGATTTCTTCAAATGAAAATAGATTACCAGTGTTATTATTGGTATTATGGTAATGTGGCTGATTATAACCCATTCTATTTGTATTAGACCTCTGATTTTGGTTTAAAGAATTTGGGAAGTTAACATCGTAGTTGGATGTTGTGTTGAATTGTTGAGTTCTTAGTCTATTTCTCGGCTGAGTACGTTGCCGTATTTGTATGTATTCTTCCCTTTTAGGGCATTCGGGAGATAAAGCTTTGTGGTCACCATTACAGTTTGCACATTTAATTTTTTTTTCCTTGCAGTCAGTTGTTTTATGATTTCCCGCGCAAAGAGCACAATACATTTTGACCCTGCACTTACTAGCACCGTGTCCAAACATTTGGCAATTGTAACATTGCGTCACTTTTGATTTATTGGGTTTTTGGTGCTCCCATCTTACCTTAATATAATCTATGGCCGAGTAGTTTTGTCTTAATTCTCTTATAGTGATTGTTTTTCTTTCAAAATAAACAATAAAAATAACCTGCTGGTTTCTATTTTCACGATCAATGGTCACGATTTTGACGTCAAGGCATTTAAGCCCCAATAAAAGGAGTTTGGATTTAACAACAGTTGGGTCCATTTTGTCAAGACCTAATAGAACAGCCTTAAGAGGCTTTTCGTATTTCGAAGCATATGAGAAATATTCAAGCTGTAAATTTTTAGACATTACTTCACACATTTTGTTGTAATCATCATTATTTGTTAAGAATAATTTTATTCCAATTGATATTTTACGCATGGAGTAATCTTTTACATTTGAGATTCTGCATGCTTCTTGTATTTTTTCCATGTTACATTATAATATTGTAATTGGTGGTATTTTCTGTTTAACAGTATGCTCAATAACAACTTCATCGTTGTCCTCATCTTCAATTGTTTGTAGTGGTCCATAATAATTTGAACTTCCAGTTCTCTGAGAACCGTTAGGATCTGATCTCTTTCGACTCATGTTATACCCCGAACAGGTATCCACATGTTCTATACTACGTTTAATTTTGAGAGTAAGTTTTTTTTTTTTCTTTTCTATTTGTCTATTGTTAAAATAACTCTAACAACGACGAAATAAAAACAAATAAACCGTAAGCTTTTACTATTAATCAAAGAAACAAAGGTAAACACGACTTTACACATCAGATGATAGTGCAAGACTGATTTTTGCTTCAAAATTGCTATCATAACTGGGTATAACGTCAATGGTAACTTTCCCATCCAAAACTTATTTAACAGATACAAAATATTAGTGTCCGACCGAACTCATTTTTTTCGGCCGAAGCCGAACTTCGGCCATTATATCAATGTTCGGCTGAAGCTGAACTTTTTGTTTTAATAAAAAAAATATAAATTGTTTTTTTTTTTTAGATCAATAAATTTAAACCAAAAAGTTATTAAACATAAACAAAATACAAATTTATAGGTATATATTTTTAAAAAATCATATTTGGAAAATAGTTTTACTATTTTAAGTACAAAAAAAGAATAAAATAATTGTATTGTACTATATTTTATAGTCAAAGAAAAATAGTTGATCGATTTTTAAGTTGATATAGAGCAAAAAAACTTAAACTTTAATATTTAAAATTAAAAAGTTTGATATTGTCATGACAGAAAAGCAATTTTTCCGCATTCACACCATGTGAATTGCTTCGTCTATCAGAATACAGCTGTCCGGCAGCGCTAAAAAGCTGTTCGCTAGCTACACTAGTTGGTGGGGCTGATAAATATTTTATTGCTACAGCTTTTATATTTGTAAATGGACTTGAATTCCAATAGTCAAATATATTTATATTTCGGGACCTAAAGGCTCCGTAATAAACATTTTAATTTCTTTTTCAACAAAATTTTCGTTTGGTTCTGCTACTTCTAAGTCTGGTACTGCATCATGTCTATCCCAAATTGATGAACCTGTTATTCTCTTTTCAGGATTACTTACCACTCGAATTTTTTTTTTTTATATTTAATTATATCGCATTAAATTTGATTATTTGCTTATAAGTCTTGTAGCTATATTTCTGGAAATTTTTTTTTAAACTCTTTTGGCTTTTTGAAATTTTTTCACACACATTGATGTTTAAATATCAGTGTTTTTTCTATTCTATCATATTCAACATTGTATTTTTTATGTAGTTTTTTTTTTGTAAATTCTGAAAAGTAAATATAACCGCAGTTGTTATTTATTGTGCTTTTTATAAATAATCATAAAAAGTTCGGTAGTTCGGCCAAATTCGGCCAAAATTTGGCCAAACACCGAACTTGGGTCGAACTTCACTTTTTAGCCGAACTACGAAGCCGAAGCCGAGTACTTGGTCGGACACTACAAAATATTAAATATAGGCTCTCGTATGTAACAAATTATATGATTTTCAAACAAAAAAAAATTTAAAAACAAAAATTGGGCCCCCCCCGAAACAAAATCCTGGGTACGCCCGCTGCATATTCATTAATATGATGAAACTTTTTTGCCTAAATGTAAATTAGCTATGCAAAAATAGCATATTTGGCGAATTTGTTTTGTAATTATACGTTTTGGTTATTACGAATAAATTTATTTTCATACAAAATTTTTTAAATTAGCAACACTTTGAAAAAATTATAAAATGTTTTGCTAAATCAGCAACAAAAATTAGTAAAAAATTTAGTAATTTGTAAAATGAGAATAGCAAATTTTTGCTACTTTTACATTTTTCTCTACAAACTTTTTTTGCCTGAGTGTATATAAATCGCTCATTCTTTCAAAGGGTCCACATATTTTCTTTTTCAATAATTTAACAAACGTTTAAATCTTGACCTATTCAGCCTACGTAAAATTAAAAACATAAATCTTACAAAATTTCCAACATAATATATAAATTTTTATCGTTATGACATTAAATAAAATTTGTCTTTTGACAGACAAATCAAGATAATAATGACAGGTCAAGTCACAACATAACGTAGACAACAATGGCGAAGACGAAGACGATGATGAGTATTATTCAAATTTTAATAACTAGATATAAATATCGAAACGAAATTTTTCATTTTGAAAAAAAAAAAATACTCATACGCTTGAATGTGAATGGATTAAAATATTGAAAATAATTTGTATTTAAACATGTCTTTTCAATATGATAACAACCGGATATGAAAATGATGGGAATTTAAGACAGAAATAAAACATTGAACATATTTAGATAATATGGCTTTTATCGGAACAATAGATGTTCAATGAACATCAAATACTACATAGACATCACATTAGTTACACTGGGTAATAAATGATTAATTTGATTTTAATGGTGGCTCAAAACATTGTTTGTAAATCGCCATACATGTTTTGAAATAATGTATGTTGTACACAAGTTGCTGATGGATCTCATTATCCTTACATAAATAAAAATTATAAGCGTAACCTCCTTTTTTGTTTCGTTCTCCTTTTAAAAAGTAACGCCTTAGCTACTGTTTTTTAACCTTGTTTTTGAAACAAATAAACCGAATATATACCTTGAAAATCCATTTGTCATTAGGGAACCACCTCTGTTATTTTTTTTCAGTTTATTCCTCAATAAATTTTTTTTGAAATACCGGCAAAATCATCACTACCACACACATGTTACAATTAACAATCAGCAAACCCAGATACCAATCGACAATAATTCGAGCAACCAACCAAACAAAAAAAAAAAAACAGGACCAATTATGTCGGTTTCATGTCAAATTAAGAACACAAACTTGCCAACAACATGTGTGTTGTTTTAGTTTTATTGACCACAGTCAACGACAACAACATCGATGAAGAGATGATTACGATGACGCTGCATTTGATGTTTGATCCTGTATTTTTAGAGATTCTTTTTATTTCTGGTAACAAAGTGACGATTTGACGATGAAGATTAAAGTGATCCAATATAATCATAAAATGATAACAACCAACACTTGATAATCGAAACCAAGAAACCTTAATTAAAGACAACGAACAACCGAATGGGTTGTTTGTTTATTTCTTAAAAAGCGGCATAAATTTAAATGATAGAGCACGAGCTTAATATATGTTAGATGGCGCCTTATAATGGATATTCTGACCGTAAGAAAAAGGATATTCAATTTAATTGTTTCTGAAATGTTATTTAGGAAACACGAAAACAATTTTCGGTAATTTTAACGTTTTAGGAACAAGTAAATTTTTTAAACAGAGTTACACTAAATATAGTTAATTCCATTTAAGTTCTGATAACAGCTAAATCCAAAGAAACTGCATTTTTATACCGATTTGAGTTAGGTAATGGAAAAAGTCGCTAAACTAACCTACTTAATCTAACCAGATCATATTCCATTTTAATTTAATATGTCTTTTTTGCTGGAAAATAAAGACGCAACGAAAAAATATGGTTGGGGAAACCATATTCGAAGAGCATCATACATTTTTGATTTATGATTGCGACAACCATATTGCTATGGATGTGACAACCGTACTCTTATCTGTATCTTAATCATAATATGATGAATAGATTACCATATTATGGTTTAAATGTGATCCAATATTACCATATTATGATTATGTAAATGTTTATGAATTATCATAATATTATTTCTACACTCAAAAAAAAAGTTTGTAAAGTCAGCAAAAAATGTTACTGAGTCAGCAAAATTTAAGTCAGGAGGGCGCTAGCAAAAAAATTGTTAATGTCAGCAAAATCTTTTGCGTAAAATCAGCGAGCTGATTTTTAGCAACAAAAATAGTAGATTCAGCAAAAGTTTTGCTAACACTTAGTAGATTAGAAATAAAAAAGCCTTGGTAAAAATTAATAAATTTTTTGCTGAATTTTATTAGACTGAAAAAACGCAAAAAATTTGTAGAAAAATTGTAATTTAGCTAATTTATTTGCTGAAAATCATAAAACATATTTTTGTGATTCATTTAAAAATAATTTACAATAATTACGAAATATAAAAATTTTCATTTTCCCACATTGACGACATGAATTAATTTCATATTTGAAAATATATAGAAATAAATATATATAACATAACAAAAATTTTCTTTCAAATACTTACATCAATGGTTGTCTAAATGATGCTTTCTTTTAAAGAACGCAACTGCCGAAGATAATTATAGAAACGAAACGAAACGAAAAAATAAACAAAACAAACGAAACGAAAAAAAACAACCCTTTTTTTTGCAATAAGAAAATGGAACATACAAATCTATCTAAGATGTGTGTCTTTGTCTTTCGCTTTACTCTGTATACATGTCTATATATGTTGTTTGCAATTTGACCACACTAGATTATTAATCTATTAACATTTATTATAGAAATACATATTAAATTTAAATATTTTCTTTTGTCTTTTATTTGATTAATAGACAATTATTTTCACAAGCCGGTGACAACGCAAAATTTAAGTTGTTTTAATCCTCAATTTTGTTTTATGTATGAAAAAGAGATACAAAAGTCTTCCATGGTTGATTTTTTTTATATGTCTTATTAGAGTTGTACTTTTTAGTATCATATTCCTCTTCTCTACTACATCTTGACATGCCGCGACATCTGCTTCATTCTGCGTATATCTTTCAATCTGGTTGTCGTCCACACTATTAATGTGCTTATCAGCACAATTTTTTTTAGCAAAATTAATTAGTAAAACATAGTATATTAGTAAAGCATTAGTATGAAACAGTTAAGTGCTGAATAAGTATAACAAAATTTTAGCTGAAAACACGATTTTAGCAAAAACATTTGCTAAAAAATAGTATACCTGATTTACAAGACGTTTTACTAACTTTTGTACTAACTTATTTTTTGAGTGTACATTATTCTCCCAGCATTCTGTTGAAGCTGGATTAAAAAGTTATGTATGATTTTTTAAACCCTTGTACACTAATATTGTCGCGATATTTGTCAATAAAGTCCGACTTTTTTAATCAGATTTTAACTAGCAAAGCTAAAAACTCATATACGTCAACATTTTTGTTTATAATTAAAGGAATATGATATAAATATATCCACATATAAAAAGTCGGTAGTGAAAGGGCTAAATGGTACAGATCTATATTTAATCTAACCTCGTGTTTGATTGCTAAGAAGACAAGTATTGAGCAAAATTGATAATTAATGGTGTAATGGTTAGCGCTTTGGACTGTTCCGGTGACGACAACATCAATGTAGAAAAATAATAAAATTGTCATATGTATCGCAATTTGGAAAAATAATAGTTTTCTATCCCTTATATGTATCGCAGCGCCCATCTTCGGTGTTCCCATAGCACTTAACACCACCGAAGAAAAATAATGAATCAGGGCTATGAACCGAAAAACTTCAAAAAGTTCGCCAACTCTCCATCAGGTGGCGAGCAACAACTGTTCTAAGACTTATCATCTCGAGCAATTACTGTGTTCCATGTTTGAAGCCCTTCAGCTTTTTGTTAAAGCTTTGCCTATTCTGAATGCTCTAGCTTTTCTGAAACTTCGGGTTCTGATGAGATCTTTAGCCAGATCTAAATACTAGTATCAACCTAGCTAATATGTTTGATTCGCTTTGTTTTTGTAAATATACAGAGGTTGAAAGCTCGTTATAAATTAAAAATAAGTTCTATTTTATTTTCGTTATATTTCGTTAATTTTGTGCACCACGGTTTGAAGAACAGGATTTGATCTTTAAAATCACAACAATTTTTTAATTTTCGGCTGACTCGTTAAAAAGTTATGATAATTCAAACATTGTATATTTAAAACATTTGTTAAAACCCACTTACTTTGAGCAGCGATTAAACGCGAACTATAACGAATTTTGGAAAAAGAAAAAACACGTAAACACCATATTAACTAGGAGATTGTTTATACCAAGTTTAACTAAAATCAGAAGAGGAAAGGTTGAAAATGTCATTTGTTTGTGCTCTATATTTTTAAAATGTCCCTATACAAAATTTTTAACCGATTTTTTTTTTTACTTCTTCCTGAAATTAAACAAAAACACAACGTATTAAAGTGAAACCATTTAAAAATATTTTGTTTATGTTTGATATCTTAATTGAGAGATAAATGTCTTATCTATTAAAAAAAAAAAAACACGTACTAAAATTGTATAATTCCTTCGAAAGTTATACAAAATGAGCCACGGTGAGGCGATAATCGTGAATTTATTTTCCAGGGGAATTGCTTTGGTATTGCTTGGACGTATCGCTTTTCGGTAACAGTTGTTCCCGACGTAAGAAAATTTCGCAATACGTCTTCTTCGTAATGCCATGCTTGCTGGAAAAAAATCGCGAACGAAGTTTGTGAAGTACAAATATAAAATAATCTAAAGATGGTAAACCCCTTGCTATAATTGAGCAAAAATAGGACCCTTAACATAAATTTCCATGCTTTAACAACATAATGACAAACACCACACACAGTGGGGTGTAGCACAATAACTTTCCAACAAACATTTTATTAGCTTTTTAAAACAATCCATTTAAAATATCATATGATATATGAGTATCACGAGTTAGTAGTGACACAAATGCATTATACACCCACGCTTACACACGTTTTATGAACAATACAAAAATCATCAACAACTACAACAACATTAAAGAAATATTGTCAACACTTTACTTAACAAAATGGATAAACATACAAAAACGTTAATTAACAAATTATTTAAAACACCCAACTAAATGTGAAACAACATTAACAAAAACAACAAACTGTAAAACAGATTACAAGCGACGGAGGTGATGATGACGACGACACTGAGGAGGTAAAAAAGTAAAACATTTGCGTATAATTTACAACTGTTTAAGCCAAATAAATGATGATTATGGGACAAAACAAGGTTTTAACACCACTAAAGTTAAAACGAATAAAAAAAAAAAAAACAACAGACAAACACTTAACATTGATGCTACAACACTAACAACAACACCAACAACAACAAGCAATTAAAACAAGGTAAAAGTGGGGATGAATATCGTAATATAGTCAACTGTTTGGAGCAACTTATAGGTGGAGGAAGTATGGACAGCTTGAAAAAGGGGGGTCGTCTGTTTTATTTGTAAAAGCGTGTGACAAATTGACGCTTTTTAATTCATTGCTTGGCTCGCTGGATGGCTGCATCAGACAGTGTTTGTTTGGTTGTTTCCCAATAGGAAATTTAGACGAACTGCCATCATACCTATCGCTTTGTAAGGAATGGTCATGCCACTTTTTCATTTCGTTTTTAAAGGATTATGAAGTTAACCCCTAGTGGGAAATGTCAACGAATTGTGTAATTTAGGACAGTTCTGTGACATGTCCTTGGTTAACACAGCGGCATATTCTAAGACATGTCACAGAACTGTGTTTTTGAGAAAAGTTGATTAACCTACCCAGCCAGAAAAATACGAACGGCAAAGCGTTGGCCCAGCGCTTTCAACTATGGTACTAGCTTTGGCAGCGCTTTGGATTTCTGAAGATTTAAGTGATTTGCCAATCCCAAAATTAAAATACTTTGAAGGACTAGGCCGTTGCTTTTTTACATCGTTAGCAAAACACTGGGTAAACGATATTGCCAATGTTTGCGCAACACTGAAAAAACCAAATAATATGTGGTCTAAAATTTTATTTTACAAAATAAAATTAAAACATAAGTTAATATGGCCGCCAGATTGTTTGCCGGGAACTCTACCCACACACAAAAAATAATAACCCATTTCAACCACCAATTCAATAACTTTAAATGCTGAAATTCCGCCAACAACGAAAATCGCTAATTCAATAAATTGAATTATTTTTCAACTAGATAATAACTCATTTGATTAAAAAGTGATCAATATCGTATACCTTCCCAAAAAGCAAAAAGAAATGGATTGTTGCCATACCAAAGGTGTTTAATAGCTTGAATTGTATTACATTGAATTTAAAGTTTAAATTTTAAAATTTTTTTTTTTAAATTTTAAACCGACATGAAATTCTCATTTCGTTAGCGGATTTATTTGTATTTTTTTTTATTTCATTAATTAATAATCATATAATTACAAATTATATACTATTACCCTAACCGAGCACTAGCTACTATGGCCTTCGGCGCGTTGTAGCGAAAACAGACCAGTGCCTCTGGTGGGAATCGAACCCACGACCCCCGCACTGATAAGCCAGCACGCTACCAACTAGCCTACCGGGGCGCACAACGTTAGCGGATTTATATATACTTATGTGAACAAATTCACACTGAAATTAGTTTTTTCTTTCTATTGAAGCGTAGGGACTATGGCAAAATGTTTTTTGAATTATTTTTTTTGCAGAAAGTAGCCCTTGTATTGAAATCAGAGTATTTTTTTCTTTTGTTTGAAATAATTTTTAATTTAATTTTTGCATTTTATTTCTGTTAAAAAAAAAAATTTTAAATTTTATTAAACAAAATTAAACTTTGAAAATTACATTATTTACATTATCAATTTTATGATAATGTATTAGAGTAAATAAATATTCATATTTAAAAAACTCAAACTAAATGATTTAGCTTAAACCTAACAGGAATTAATATCTAATCTAATTGAAATGAGTTTAAAATAATGATTACTAATACCACTAAAGATTTATAAAAAAAACTACATAAATATTACAATAAACAACATCAATGTGTTGATGTTTGCTTTTGAGCGATAATATAAAAAAAATGTCAAGCAAGTTCCGAATTTGAGAAAATATTTAATTGATTCAATAAATTTTTAGTTAAAAGCTTTTAAAATTTGCACCAAACCGATTTAATTGAAAAAAGTAGATAAATATTTTATCCGTGCTCTGAACTAACGAGGCACATATTACTTGATAGCCTAAAACGTTAATAAGTTATAACTGGCTGGCTCACTGTTGGTTGTGCTAGCTTGCCAGCTCTGGCATAACGTTTGTTGAAAGTAACATGCCAACGCTGGAAAATCAAAAAAGAAATTGGTCTAAAAAGATATTTTTCACAAACATAAAAAGGACACAATTTTACAATTTTTTTTAATAAAGTGTCGTACATTTTTTTAAAATCAATGCTTTAAAATACTTTTTACTAACGTTGGCAAAGCATTCTTAATCAGGACTTTGCCAGAGCTATAATTTTTTTACGGTGGTAAATTTTGGAAATCCAGTACTGGCAAAGCACATTTTGCTAACGTCAGGAAATCGTTGTAAATAAGAGCTTTGCCAGTGCTTTTATTTGAATTTCTGCGGTTGTGGGCAAAACGTGTAGGCCAAAAGTTGATAATTTTAAACCCGCAAGAGCTAATACGAGTGCGGATCATTAAGTCCGTGACTTTTCGAACTTCCCTCGTAGTTATATGAAATGCAACACTGCTCCCATCAAGAACCACCTGTTAATAGACTACTGTCAAATTTTGAGCAAGTTCCATCATTTACTTTGCGTTTAACAGCTGTTCAAAACATACAACCTAGTGGATTTTATTAAAAATGGAAAAAAGTGAATTCCGAGTGCTCATAAAACATTATTTTTTTGCGAAAAAAAACCGTCAATCAAACCAACGAAAAGCTTGATAAATACCATGGCGACTCTGCATCATCGATTTCAATGGTAAAAAAGTGGTTTAATGACTTTCGTTGTGGTCGTACAAGAAATACCTTCTAGTTCGATGGCAAGAAATTCAGTTTTGCTACTCTCCTTAGAGCAAAATAAAACCCTGCATTTCAAGCCCTTTCTATAATATATGGCAATACCACCTTCCTCCCCGCTTGTTAATATTGTTCTTGTCGAGTCGAGTAATACCGAAATTCAACAGCCTGTACATATTAATCATCAATATCCCTTTGAAAGCAGGGTTCGGTTACACAAAGTACATCTATAGATCAAGGTATAAATCATATATTAGTCTTTTTTAGTACTGTTAAGACTACAGTCAAGAAAATAAGTTAGTACAAAAGTTAGTAAAACGTCTTGTAAATCAGGTATACTATTTTTTTTAGCAAATTTTTTTTGCTAAAATCGTGTTTTCAGCTAAATTTTTTGTTTTACTTATTCAGCACTTAACTGTTTTATACTAATGCTTTACTAATATACTAATGTTTTACTAATTAATTTTGCTAAAAAAAATTGTGCTGATAAGCACATTAATAGTGTGGACGACAACCAGATTGAAAGATATACGCAGAATGAAGCAGATGTCGCGGCATGTCAAGATGTAGTAGAGAAGAGGAAAATGATACTAAAAAGTACAACTCTAATAAGACATAAAAAAAATAAACCATGGAAGACTTTTGTATCTCTTTTTCATACATAAAACAAAATTGAGGATTAAAACAACATAAATTTGGCGTTGTCACCTGCTTGTGAAAATAATTGTCTATTAATAAAATAAAAGACAAAAGAAAATACTTAAATTTAATATGTATTTCTATAATAAATGTTAATAGATTAATAATCTAGTGTGGTCAAATTGCAAACAAACATATACAGACATGTAGACAGAGTAAAGCGAAAGAGAAAGACACACATCTTAGGTAGATTTGTATGGTTCCTTTTTCTTATTGCAAAAAAGGGTTGTTTTTTCGTTTGGTTTGTTTTTGTTTATTTTTTCGTTTCGTTTCTATAATTATAATTTTGCTGACATTAGCAATTTTTTTGCTAGCACCCTCCTGACTAAAATTTTGCTGACTCAGCAAAAATTTTCGCTGACTTTACAAACTTTTTTTTTTGAGTGCACGTGAATTCATAGGACACAGTTGGAAACTCTTATGATTCTTACTCACAATCAGTGTTGCCAACTTTTGAGAGCAAAAAGTGCAACCAAAATTGTAAACAGCGTAAAAAGGCGCTATGTTTTTGATTAAGAAGGCATGAAAGTGCACCAGCACTTTTTTTCCAATTTTGTTTACAAAGTTATAGAAATTAATTCATGTTGCCAATAAAGCAGTTATATAGGGTCCGCCAAATAACTTTTTTTTTGAACTCCTGAACCAATTGGACTTTGTATGGCGTCATACCAAGGTCTTTATGCAAAATTCGTCTCAATGATGTCTCCGAAATGTTCAATTGTTGAGAACGACGGTGAATTGATGTTGATGGCGCTTCACGCACACTTTCTGCCACAGCAGCAATATTCTCGGGTGTACGCATTGCTTTTGGCTTTTCACGCTTTGGTTTATCGATGAGGATGCCAGTTTCTTTCACTTTATACATACGGACCATATTCGTTCAGCGGAAGGATAAAACTAATTATCTGTCAAATCAGATATGAGCTAAGTATTACCATTCACCAAATAAGCACTAGTTGAAAAAAAAATCGTTAGATGGCGGACCCTTATAATTGGTTTGCGTGCTAAAATAACTGCGTTCATAAAACGTATAAAGCTTTTCATTTGTTTTAAGAAAATTTATGTTGATTTTGTGAAGAAAAGTTTCATTGATTTACTGAAATTTTTTTTTTATTTTTCGTTCAAAAAAATTTCTCTACCAGTATTCTGTTCGCATTTTGCAAAAGTATCTGTCGAACTCCATTTAAAAAATTAAGTTTTGTAATACATTTTTAAAGACAAGACCATGAAAATGTAGCGAAAAACCAAATGTTAATGTAATTTTCTTCAGATTGTAAACAATTGCAGCTTTTTAATAGCTTTTATGGAAGTTTTATTTCTTTTTGAACAAGGTAATAGTTTTTAATACGAAATTTGTTAAAAAGCACCAAAAGCACTAACGATAAATTACAAAATCACCAATTTAGTGCTCTTTGCATTTTGGCACCATGAGTAAAATTTGCGCGTTTTGTGGTATTGAAAAGCATCATAAATAGTGCTAAAAGCACCAAGTCGTCATCACTGCTCACAATAGCTAGAATTTTTTTTAAATTGTCAGAACACTCGCAATATTTTTTCCGTAAAGACTACTGAATATAAATATTAAATTAATTGAAAATCAGTTAAAAACAGGACTTCTTTTCGTTTAAAATAATTGTATTTTTAGTTTATTTTCAATTGTTGAAAAATTAATTGACGAAATCGATAAAAAAAAAAAAACAATATATTGTTTTCGTTTATTTCCATACTCAATATAATATAACAACTTTTTGTTTTAAATAGAAAATTTTAACTGAATATTTTAACTATTACCAAAAGTCCGCTTTTTTGTTTATCTTGTTTATAGAATAACAGACAGAAAGTTAAAAAATGATATTTCATTGTTAATTTAACTGTATATTCCATTGAAACAACTTTACCGATTAACTTTTTAAATAACTGTTGAACTTTTAAGGAAAAATACTATTCAGTGTAGTAGTACTAGTATTCCTTACAAAGGAATCGGTGTTGTGGCAGTTTGTTAAAAATTCCTATAGGGTTTTTCTTTTCTGACTGTGGTCAATAGTCCATATTGAAAACTGATTGATGATGATGGTGTTGATGACGTTTGCAAAACGATGTTGGCGACATGATGATGATGATACAAGCATCCATACAAAGGTATTTTAAATGCTTTTATTACCAAAGACTGATTAATTGCAGAAACACAATCACAAATCAAAAGAAGTTGTCAATTAGTTGAAAACAACTCACATACAAAGTCACACAAACACACAAAGCAAATGGACTCGTGCTGCTGGCTTTAACATTTTTATTGTATGCGTATCAGTGACGTCAAAGTATTTGGTAACCGAGTTTTACTGCGCAACTTCCCCGTTGACAATGTCTTAAAGACATCCTTAACGGCGGGTACAGGACCCATAGTAAATCGTTGAAGACACTTTGGCGACAGTTCAAGCAAATCGTTGACGACTATTTCAAACAATTTTCCGGAAAATTGAAAACTACGATCTGAGCGACATTATTGCTCACATTGCCGCTGACGATGACATGGGTGACAGTATACTTCGATTTGTCGTCGATAAATATATATATTAGCGACTTTTTTGCTATTTTGTCGTTAACAGTGTAAGCGACAATGTCCTAAATGACGATAAACGCACCCAAATGTGAAAAAATTATACTTTATTGGTATTTTTTCAGTGAATTTCGTTTAAGACGACTCGGATAAGACGAATTCTCGGTTAATACGAATTAACTTGCAAGTACTGACGATTTGAGAAAAAGTTTCATATAAAACCATCTGTCATCAATATATAAAAATATCCACATATAAAAAGTCGGTAGTGAAAGGGTTAAAGATAAATGATTAACGCGCATGAATTTAGCAGGCTGGCTTAAACATCGGCTAACATACACACAAAACTTTATTCATGTCATACAAACAATTTTTTTGAAAATATTTTACCTCAAAGTGTCAAAATAACTTAACTTTTTATTATAAAACACTTAAATTTAAAATGCCCCATCTGGAGCCGAGCTTGCCGGTTAGAAAGTTAAATTGATTGGGGAAAAATTTCTCAAAATCGCAAAATTTTAATTACTCAAAAAGCATTACAAATTCCGGTAATTAACCTGATCCTAATTAAATAGCCGATGATAACTATGACATAAAAAATGGAAAAATTAAATAACTTTCATGAAAATGAAAAAGGCTCCACTATTTAAGTGCAATTTCATTATAAAATATTAACTCCCAATTTGTATGAGCATTTTTAAAAGTTATTTCATTATTTTCTTGATGTTTATTTTGTTAGGAGTTATTTCACTTCGCCTATAAATCCGTGTTATTTTTATGGCAGCCATATAAAGAATGCTTCCGAGAAGATATTTACATTAAATAAGCTGTGTTAAAAAGGTTTGAAATTTGTAACGAGTTATATTGAATTTACTATTTTTATGCTAAAAGGCCCCGAGTAGGTATTCCACAGTTTTTTTTTTTATATATTTAAGCTAAATTCTTAATTTTGGATGTATGAAAATTAAACAGCAACAAATTGTATTATAAATATGTAAGATCGCTTTATTTTGATTTTCAAAAGCTTAGATGAATTGCAAAAGTGTATTTTGTTTGATACAACCAATAAATTGAATTAGTACAATCAGATTCAAATGTGATTTCTAAATATTTAGGGTGCTGTAACTAAAATTTAATGACATTAACTGAATTTTATTGTGAAAACCAATATATAGTTGTACCAACTGTTTTTGAGCGTAGTAACCAAATTTCTGATGCAAATCGTTAAAATTTTTCTCTATGTAGGGCTAGATATAGATGTTTAAATCATACTAATAGATTTTAGTTACCAATCGAAGTATGGATTTCACATCAAAGCCAATCTTAGCTGTTTTTAAGGCGTATTTTTGATACATTTGAATCATTCACAAAAACAGATTTGCAGTAATTTTCTGGAGTATTATGTTACACTAAACCACTAAAGGACATTATAAACTCAATATAAAAATCTACAAGTGTTTATATCTTAAAGAACAGATTTGATCATGTCAATGAATCTGTACATTCTGTAGTTTACTGTGTTCTAAAGTTTACACAGAAAAAAATATTGTTAAACAATTTCCAATTTAAGTTTGGTTGATTTCAAACTCACTTTCAATTAAAAGTTTAATAGTATGTATTAAATGATTAATTGACAATTATTTTGGTGCTCACTAAATTTCCAGTTTTTATAGCCCACTGAAATAAACCTCCAATAAAATTCGCCGAAATTTTAAAAAAGTCAAAATTGAAAAAATGGCTAAAATTGAATAAAGTCTCTAAAATTAAAAAATTCGCCAAAATTTAAAAAAGCTAAAATTTAAAAGTGCAATTAGCAATTTATTAGTAATTTGTAATTTTGTATCATATACTTATTTCATATAAAGCTATACAAATTCAACAGAACTTGTCCTTATATTTTTTTTTGCAAATAGGCGGATATCCAAGCAAACTACGCTTTTTAATTGAGGGCTTGTCCAGTATTATTAAAACATAAACTTTTTTTACAAAAAGTATTTTAATAATCAAATAAATCACTTTGTTACTTTGTACCATATACTTTTTTTCTTACCTGCATATTAAAAACCGTGAAATTGGGTAATTTTTATCCCCTTCTTAGCTCCTAAACTTGAGATTGCGCACCTAAAAAAAACAGAATACGCGTCTAATATTTTTTTGTACTTAACGCTTAAACCGGCCTACGCTTTTTTGCAATTCAATTTATACCACGTATTCGGCACGATTTATTTGTTCTTCTTTGTTTTTCGTTGTCTAATTTAGGCGATATGGACTAAAATAGGATTAGACCGAATCTCAGAAACAAGTTCGTAAAAATAAACAAGTTTATGCATAGTCATATTTTACCAAGATATGACTACACTCCAATAACAACACTTTCTGTGCTTTTACTTAATAAGATATGGCGATTTTCGTCTTTTAGAAAAATGCGAAATTCAGCGAAAACACACATTAACTTCAAAATATATCATGGATCGTAACCGATTCTAATTCGGGTATCGGTAAGGTTAGCGCTATTTGTTTTTATTTCGGTAACGGTATTTTAAGGGTAACGGTTTTTCATTTATTTCTGTAATTTTTAGTGTAACGGTATTTTAAGGGTAACGGTTTTTCATTTATTTCTGTAATTTTTAGTGGTAACGTTATTTTAGTTATTCAGGTTATGTTAATGAACACCGATTTTTTTTGACTCATTATGCCCGAATTTTGAAGACTGGCTAGTTTATTATCATACTTTGGGAAAATATCTCTATTTAGGCATTTTTTCAGAACTTATCAGATCATTTCGGTATCGGTATTTTAAGGATAACGCTATTTTAATTATTTCGGTAATGTTATTTTAGCGATGACGGTATTTTAGTTATTTCGGTAACGGTTTTTTTAAGTATATTGATATTTAAGTTACGGTATTTTTGGGTTTTGACTCGATAAGGGAAATCCTTAGATAAGGGAATAGTAATGTCCTTAGAGGATTCAAATCCTGTATATCCTTAGACCAATATATGATTTTTTTGTTAAAGCCTAATAAGTTTAAGTCTTACTTTCTGGTTAATATCAACGATTTCTACTCAACATAAATATCTTTTTTTTTAATTTTTATTAGAAGTTTTCCTAATCAGGCTTTCAAGGTCATGGTTTTCAAAAGCAAAAAAAAATGTTATTTCATTTTTCAACTCGACGTTTCGATGGGATTATTCCAACATCTGCAGGGATTTGATTTTATTGAATATATGACATTTTTTGTCAAGTTTACATTTAAATTTCTTTAATTAAATTGGTAAAATACGAACAAACAGTACGACATTAAACACAAAATTGTAATTAAAAATTAATGTAAAAATAAATAAAATAAAATATCACAGATTGGAACTTTTCTTAATGTATCACGGTTGAGACTAGACTAAATTAAACTATTGCTATGGTATAATTTGCGTTGGTTTGATCTTTGTCACTCTTTGTATTTCTTTATCTTTTATGATTTTTGAAAATTCTGTTAATTTCACAATATTTATTCTTTGAAATTTTACGAAATTTTAACTTAAACAGTTTCTCGCTTTCAAACCATGCACTGTACACAAACAATTTTTTCACAAAATATTTTGAAAATTTGGTTTTCTATCGAATTCGCTTAATTTCATATAATAAAACACTCATTTGGCGCATTTATGTCCAATTTGAAATACCCCCGCCTGGATGTGGGCTTGCCGGGTTACCAACATATCCAAGTTTCATTCAAATCTGAGGATTCACCACTGTGTAGTTTCCTTGTTAGGTTTTTTCTATTAGTGAACCTATCATTGTTGAGAACCGAGTAATCAGAAGAACTCGTATATTACAACACTAATACTTATAGGCATTCAGAAGTTTCATTTACAAATTGTGCTTATGTTGTGTCTTTTCAAATAGTGATAAGTTCATCTTTAAATTGCTCTGTTTCTTCATTCTTTTTTTTTCATTCTTTTGGAGTAAAATGAAATTAACATTAAGTGCTTGTATACTGATGTCGAGTCAACCGTGAAGTAATAAATGCATTTATGATTCTTTTGAAAGAAAAAAAAAATATTGAATACATTCTCGTTATCTACACTCAGAAAAACAAAAAAAAGTTTATAAAAAACCATGTTTTTTGTGAGAGAGAAATTTTGGGGAAAGTTCTTCTAAATATCCAAACTCTTGCCCAAGTGCAAAATTATATGGGTCGGCTATCACCTCTGGTTTTGAAAGCTCTCCTAACAATATTTCTATGCTATTCAAATATTTAGAATGACGTTATTAAAATTTTGCTGTGATATTTTTATAGCTCATCAAAGAAAGAACTTTATGTGAATTTGAAATGTTACGACACATGTTAAATTTATGCTCTTTTTTCGCTCATTGTACTTTTAACTGATATCTGTGTTTCAGTTATATAAGATTGTTTTGTTCTTGTTGTAGCCTATTTTTTTTTATGGGCATTACAAATAAAAACGCTGTCAAGATATGACGATGATGGTTGGTGCCTTTGGCATACATAAGTTGTCTTCTTTTTTTATTGTCATATAACAAAGTGTTTCCAATCAACATGCCAATGTCATTTGCATGGCATGCCACACCAATGGTTATCAGCGTTTTTAAAAACTAGTGTTTTATTCTATTTTTCTACTTAAAGGGATATTTGTGGTTTATATGGGCATACTTGCCTGGCGTCTTACTCGTTATAGTAAAAGTATTATTGCATTTCAGCAAAGAGTATATGCAAATAGAGAGACTACACTTCCCACGCCTCTCAGCAACAAAACACCGAACTCGGACAAGCAAATGAAAACATTTTTTTTACACTAAAAAATAAATGTAACATGTTGATAAAAAATTGTTGCTTAAAACACACATTTTTATTTTGATTATATTTTGTTATTTTCAATTAAAATTGAATGTATTTTAATTTTATTTTTCTTATTTTATAGTTAAAATTGTAAATAATTAAACATTTTATTAAATTATTATTCAAAAACATAATAAACATTAATTTAAACTTTAAAATTGTTGCTACAAGTTTTCATTTGATCGGTGCGAGTTTACGAACAAATAAAAAGAGGGCACACTGAGAGAGACTGAGGTGGACAGCAACCCATTGATTTCAGTTGTCATCTCCATTACTGTTCATGTCTCTTAAGTATTTAAGAAATAGTTGTGACATTTTACAAAATGTGATAAGTTTAAAAGCGTATTTTAATGCTAATGTTTTGAATTTGATTTTGTTGGAAATAATGATGGGCAAATATTATTATTTCTGGCTAACGTGCTTTAAAAGATCCTCAATATATGTAGACTTGGCACCTTTTAAAATTTCCAAAACTGGACACCACAAAAAAAAAAAAAAAATTAAAAATTCCAAATTTTCGTTTGACACCTTGACAGATGACTGGACTTGTGCAGTTCGTAAAGGGACTACACTAAAAAAAAGTGAGTAATGTCAGCAACCTTTTTGCTGAAGGAGGATCCTTGCAGAAAAATTGCTTATATCAGCAAAAAAAAATTTGTAATTTCAGCAAAACTTTCGCTAAATTTTGTAAATTCAGCAAAAATGTTGCTGAATTTATAAATTTGTGCTGAATTATGTAAATTAAGCAAAATGTTTGCTAATATTAGTAATTTTTTGCAAGGACCCTCCCAGCAAAAGCGTTTCTGACTTTACGGACTTATTTTGAGTGTACACTCAGGGAACTTCTGCTTTAAAAATATGTAGTGGTTTGGGTTGTAATACAGTTTCATTATTTTAATGTAAATGTAAGTCATTTGTAGAACAAATACAATTTTTAACTAACCTTGTAGTTCATTTAAAAAAACAACCCACATCAAATGACTGTTTTATGATTTTACATTAATTTTTTACAGTTGTTTTTTGTTATTTAAAAGAATAAATGTTTGTTTATTTTTTACTACCATGTGGTTCATTTTTACTACAATTGTAAGTCATCTTTTGAACATTAAAAAACAAATGACAATGTTAGTTGAATTTAATGAAATGTAAGTCGTTCCTTTTTTTAAATGAAATTTCATTTGTTTTTGACTACAATTGCTGTCGTCTTTACCAACATAATTTTCTAAGTGTACACTAAATATATTATGTAAGTAAAGACGACAGCAAATGTAGTCAAAAACAAATGAAATTTCACTTGAAGAAAGGACGACTATCACTTCATTATAGTCAACTAACATTTGTCATTTGTTTTTACTGTTCAAAAAATTAATTACAATTGTATTAAAAATGTATTAAAAATTAACACATATGTTAGTAAAAAATAAACAATATTTTTTTTACTTTTTTAAAAAACAAAAAACAATTGCAAAAAATTACTGTGAAATCATAAAACAGTTCTTTGATGTGGTTTGTTTTTTAAAATGAATTACATGGTTAGAAAAAAATTAAATGTGTTCTACAAATGACTGACATTTACATTAAAAATAGAGAATTACAACCCAAACAATTACAAAGTTTTTAAAGCAGAAGTTCACTGAGTGTAGTTCAACTGAACTACTCACCCAATTGAACGATATGACCTAGGTCACTATAATTTTCTCTATTAGTTCAATCGTTCGTTTCTTTTTTTTTTATTCATGGGACAATTTATTTCTTTTTAACCCTGTAAAATTTAAAATGGACATAATTGCGATAAATGAGGTTTTTATAATAAGAATTTAAGCTAAAGTTACAAAATATTGTGTGATCTAACAATAAATTTGAAGTGAAAATAACAAACCCGAGTAATTCGAATACCCTTAAATTTACATTAAATCGATTATCAGATTGAGACTCTTCATTGAGTTGCTGGTACAGTTGATTATTTTACGCCCACCCCGACCAGAAAGCTTTTTTTTCGGGCCGTATGTTATATTTTTACCATACACACTCAGATTAGTTGTACAATTTGTGACAACCAAGTGTGAACGTTTTATTTTTATAGCAATTTCCCGAAAACTACAGCCAATTTTTAAATTGTCTAAAATTTAAAATTTTTCAAAATCACTTAGATATGAACCACGTGGCTTTTTATTGCAAATTGATTAAAATTTCATGAACATATAAATAACTCTTTAATTTTTCTTTATTTGTTAACCGTTATATGTAATTATAGTTATGAAACACTTACAAAATATAATTACACAAATTTTTTCTTAAATCAATTAGACAATCTCTTAAATTTTTCTTAATAAGAGATCAGTTTTCACACTCTTAAAAACAGTTATAAGTTTTAAAAAAATGTTTGTAATATTAGAAAAAAATTGCAAAAATCATCTGTAATTATAGTTATGCAACGCAGTGTATTTATTCTATAAAATGGAACTTGATCGAAAAAGATAGCACTGCGCTTTTTTTTTAAAGCAAAAAAGTTCTGCAAAAGTATAATAGCTCTGAATTTCGAATTCTCGCCCCTGACCGCATTAATATACTCTTTGTAGTGCCACCCCTTAGAAAGTTATGAACAGATTCAGTTATTTTTACTGACGTGTTTTAATTTGTACAACAATTTTTCAAAATATGCAACATACACTAACAGAAAAAAATTTGTAAAATTTTTTTCCAAAAACTACCCGGGTAAAAATTTTAATAGGGAATCTAATGATATATCATTTGATAAGTTCCCATACATAAGCACATACAAATTGATACGAAAAATGTGTCATCTAAATGTATCTAATTATATCAAATTATATATGATTTGATGCAATTTTATCCGAGTTTAAAATTTAAATTTTATAAAAAGCAAAATTTTTTTTAAATGAAACAACGACATGATTAAAAATTATGAAGAACAAATTTAGTGTTTCAAAAATATATAATTAAGTGGTTATTGTCTTATAAAATGTTCACATTTTTTTATTTGAAATTATATAAAATAAATCACTTGCAAATAATTTCGTAATAAAATTAGTAGTAGTTATATGTGAAGCCATATGTAAGAAAATCTTAACTTGCGTATAACTTAATTTTATATTGAACTCTACCAAAATATGTATGGGATTATATATAATGCTATATGAAATTATAAGGAAAATATTATCAGTATGGCGTCACATATAGTTTAATAAGACTTAGCATGGGACCATATATAATCATATCGATCACTACATATATTTGGTTTATTATTATATGGCTTATGTAGTTGTATATTGAAAAAGATTTGGAGATATATATATATATATTATACATAATAACAAGTACCATATCAAAAATTCTCTCAATAAAAATAATCAGATGTACACTCACAATATTTTTTCCGTAAAGACTACTGAATATACACATTAAATTAACTGAAAATCAGTTAAAAAAATAACTACTTACTTTTCGTTTAAAATAATTGTATTTTTAAGTTTTTTTAACTGTTAAATATTAATTGACAAAATCGGTAAAAACAATAGATTTTTCGTTTATTTCAATACTCAATATAATATAACAAGTTTTTGTTTTGAAAAGAAAATTTTAACTAAATATGCCAACTAATACCGAAAGTACGTTTTTTTTTGTTTATTTGCTTCATTGAATAACAGACAGAAAAGTTAAAAATATATTTCTTTGGTATTTTAACTACATATTGAAACAACTTTACCGATTAATTTCTTAAATAACTGTTGAACTTTTATGGAAAAGTTCTTGTGAGTGTATTTGTATATAATGATATTAGCCATAATGAAACTTCATTCAAAGTCATATATGACTTAATCATATTATATATGACTAGATATAACTATTTTTATCTGGGTACTAAAAATTTGTTCAAAGCAACGTTGCATGAAAAACTGCTAAAACTATTTAAATATTAAATACAAGGTGGCGCAAAAGTAATCCTCCTGTCAGAAAAATGCTATAAATTTTGCGATTGGCCCCTAATGTCAGTTCTGTTTTGACATTTGTGTAATAAACACATGCGAAATACACGTTAATAAACAATGTTACCCTACACTGCTCCAGAACGCGGAATATTGGTGACAATTTATTTGACCAATAATCGGTCGGTGACTTTGGCACAACGTGAATTTCGTCGCAGATTTCCTGGCCGGCCAACGCCTGCTGGTGAAACACTGCGACGTTTAGCCGCTCGCCTCGAAGAGACTGGCACAACACGAGATGCTGCCAGGCGTGGCAGACCCCGGAGTAGCCGTTCTGCAGAGAATATTGCTGCTGTAGCCGAGGATGTCATGGAAGCGCCGTCGACATCGACCAGACGACGTGCCACGCAAATGGGTATCAGTCGACGGTCTTTACAGCGAATTTTGGTACAAGATTTGAATGTTTCCGTACAAAGTTCAGACGGTGCATCAGCTGTTAGCTGCTGACCGCCAATCGCGTGTAACATACGCTCAAGCCATCCTTAATCACCACCAAGAGGAAGATGATTTTTCATCAAAAATAATCATGAGTGATGAGGCCCATTTCCATCTTAGCCGGTACGTAAATAAGCAAATTTACGCTTCTGGACACTGAAAATCCGCGTGTAACCCACGAAGAGCCATTACACCCGCTCAAAGTCACTGTATGGTGTGCTGTTTTCGCTGGAGGAGTCATCGGACCCTTTTTCTTCGAAGACGTCGCGGGCCAAACGGCTACTGTGAATGGTGAGCGCTACAGAGCAATGATCAACGAGTTCTTTTTGCCGCAACTTGATGAATTGGGATTGGAAAACATGTGGTTCCAACAGGACGGTGCAACGGCACACACTGCACGTGCCACAACCGATATGCTGAAGGATGCATTTCCCGGTCGCCTAGTCTCCCGTTTTGGCGATTTGCACTGGCCAGCAAGATCGCCTGATTTGACCGCTCCAGACTTCTTTTTGTGGGGCTTTTTGAAGTCGCGGGTTTATGTCAACAAGCCTCAGACTCTTGCAGCTCTTAAAGACAATATCCGTCAAGAATGTGAGGATCTATCGCCGGAAGTTTTGGCCAAAGTGATGGAAAATGCCATAAAAAGGGCTCAAATGACAATCAACTGTGGCGGCGGACATTTACATGACATCATATTTTCGACTTGATGTAAAAAAAATTAAAATACCAAATAAAAATAATCCACAAGAAGAATCAAAGTTTTTCATTTTTTTTTTTTTTAAATTACAGCCAAAAAACATCGGAAGGTTATTTTTGCGCCACCTTGTATTAGTAAGCTAGGAAACCAAAAATAAATCTGTTGAATCTATAAAAATTTAGTTATATTTAAGCCAAATTTTAGTAAACTGAAATTTTCAAAATAAAATTGCTAAATATCAAAAAATATATGAAATTTTCAACTTTTTTTCAGATTTTTTTTTTATGCAAATAGAAAACTTAGGTTTTGAAAGGATTTCTGTTGATTTTAGCAAAATAGGCTGTTGATTGTATTCAATTAATTTTAGGCTTAATAAATCGTGTTGATATAACAGTTTTTGATTACTACTTTTTGTCCACAATTCTTTATCAAAACTTTTTGCTGATTTTAGCAGATTAAATTGCTATTTTCAAATAAATTTAAAATTCAACTTAAGTACAATAAAAATTTTGTACTAAGAAGACAAGTATGGAACAAAATTGATGATTAACTAATAGGTTTTTTTTAAAGCTCTACCTATTCTGTGGTCTCTAGCTTTTCTAAAACTTCGGGTTCTGATGAGATCTTTAGGCAGATCGAAATACTAGCACCAACCTGGCTAATATGTTTAAATTTCTATGTTTTTGTAAATATACGGCGGTTGAAAGCTCGTTATAATTTAAAAGTAGCATAAAACAAATCTCGATGTATATTTTTTATTTTTGCTGTTATTATGTTACCAATATTCAGCAAACTAATGCGGACATTTTGGCAGTTTTTTTTCTTCTAATTTTTAGTAGCTTTTATGCTATTCTTACATGATTATTTATACTTGTATAAATTATATATCAATGATCTACAAATAAAATATATTTATCTATAATTTAATTAACAAAGTCCTTATTATTAAATAATTAACAGTTTGATGACAATATCTTAAACGAAATCTGAGGTCATCAATTTAATTTCGACAATCATAAACATTTTAATTATTTATTTTTTGCAAATTAAACAAATTGATATTAAACATAAAATGCAACTTTAATTGGATTTCACTTATTGAATACGACAATAAAAGAGTTTTTAATACAAAAAAATAAAAAAAATATTAACACAAATTAATTAACATTTTAAATTGTTAATTAATTTCTGTTAATATTTTTTTTTTTTTAACAGTTAAAGTAAAATAAATGAAACTAAACTAAATGTATGCAAATATTTAAAAATATATTTATAAACAGGTGAGAGTTTTATAACCGGATGTAACGAATTTGTTCTACTCTACACTGTTGCACTTCAATTGCAAATATAAATGGTAAAATTTTAACAAATTAATTAGTCCCATCACTAATTATTGCAACATCATGCCCTAGCTGGTCCAAAAAATTTGGATTTCACGAGCTCCACAACCCTTGATATATGCCATTAGGAAAATAAAGTTGGTCTGCCAATAAAAATCTCAGAAAATGGTCTTTAGAGGTCGCAGATCGAAATAGAAGTTTCAATATTTTATTTTTTTTTTATTAATTTATTTGAATTAAAAAATAAGAAATAATGAGAAAAAACTTAAAATCGTTATTATGATTGCGACACATCAAATCTAATATATTTTTGAACGTTCAGTACGAATATGAAATCTAAATTAAAATCGGAGTAGCAGATTTCGAGAAACATGTAAGTTTTCTACAAAAAAGTGATAAACATTGAACAAAAAGTTTTAAAATTTGTACCGCTATGTAAATTTGTGTTCTGCAAGAATATAGTTTTGAGTGAAATAGATACGCTCAAAAAAAAAAAGTTTGTATAAAAACCTTTTCAATCTCACTTTACTATTATTATACTAATTTTTAGTATAAATTTATTTTTTAGTAAAACTTTTTGCTAGTCTTATTTTACAAATTGCTAATTTTTTTTTACTAATTTTTTTTTGCTAATTTAATCACTGATGACGCCTGTCCATAAAAAGGCAGAAACTAGTCTAGTCTGATTTGAAAATTAATAGTGTTTATAATTTTTAGAGAAAAACGTTTATTCATCTTCTTAACCTCAACATTTCTACATTAACTTATTTAGTTTTACTAACTTTTGAAACCCGATTTGCCAAAATTTGCAAACAATATTACTAATAATATATTTCCTTTAAAGTTATAAATTATTTGATTTATACACAAGATAGGGAAAAGTTTTGAACTTTCTTTATGTACTTAAATATTAGTTACACTCAGGGAAAAAGTTCCATCATATTGAGGAAAATGTTTCATAAATCGTTTGTCATAAGTTTTTCATCATATTTACGAAGTTTTCATAAATACGGCGAAGAGCTTATAAAAATTGTAGAAAAATGTTGCATAGATGTTCATCATTTCATAAACTTAATGAACATAAATTTATTGGAGGCAAATTAATTTTATTTATTATTTTTTTAGTTAGATATATCACAAATATTTAGTACAAAATTAGGTTGATTTTAGCAAATTGATTTTCTTTTAAAATTTACTAAATTTTAGCAACCTTTACTAATTTTTATACTATTTTTACTTTATTAAAAAGTTACAGTAAAGTATTGATTAAATTAGCAAAACGATCTGCTGGCATTATTTTAGCAAAATTACAGATTTTTCTGTGATTTTTACATACTTATTTATTTGAATGTAGGATAGGATGACACATGATTTTTATTAACAAAAAATTTTTAATAGACTTAATATTAGTGAAAAATCCAAAAAGTCAAAATTTTAGTTGAACTGCATATGTTATCCTTATTAAAATTAAAAACAAAATCATATTTGAAGAAAGTTCTTGGTAAGTAGATTGCAAACCTATAATAAGTTGGATTTTGAAGGACATCGTTTCCAGGTAATTTGGAAACTACCACAAAAAAATCGATTTTTTTAAAATCCACAACTTTTTTCCGATTTTAGATACCTAATCTTCATTAAAATTTGTTATTTTTAACAAGTGGGCTTTTTACTAAATTTTTAATAATTTTATCAAAAACTAACAAAACAAAAAATCCCCACCAGGATCGGCAGATCTTTATGAACTTCAGATATGTTGAAGAGAATAAAAATTTAAGGGGCCCGTGTTATTTTTAGTTTACCAATCTCATGTTTAGGCGTTTAGTTTTCAATCTCATGTTTACTAATAAAAGGTATGAGAGGGTATTCAAATTATTCCAAAGGTTTTTCAAGTATTTTTTTTATTCCATAAAATATGTTTTGAGTAACTTTAAATATGGCGTTTTATTAAGGAATTTTAGTTATGTTAAGCTAGAAATCATTCATAGCAATGAATATTTAATTTAATCGAGGGAATGTCTGAGCTTTTTCGGATATTTGAAATCGATCGGTTTTTATACGACTGGGTCCACTATATAGCCAATATGGGTATCAAAATGTTTGTTTTCTTGAGTACTTTAACCACGCTTACAAGTAAACTAAACTAAAGACAAGGTTTTAAAATATTTTAAAAATATTCAGAAACCAAATTTGAATATCGTTTTCTAACCGATATTATTGGTTACACTGTTAAATTCGATTGTCAAAATATTTTTCTGTGTGCACAAATCGATAGGAAGTTTTTAAGGATGGCAACTAATGCGAATGGCGATTTTTGTACACTGAGAGAATTATTAGCATGTTATTAATGACTTTTTGCTTAATATCAATGAAATTGCACTGGAATTCGTGAGTTTTTATAAAATATTATAAATTGTATCATTTTATTAATTTAAAGTTTCATTTACAAAATGAAAAGTTTAATTGAAAAACTAGTATCATAAAAAGTATGAAGCTTTCATTGATTTCAAAAAAAATGTTCGTTCATTTTTTGAAAAAAAAATTTTTTTAATTCACTAAAAAATTTAATTATTTTTTGTCCAACAAAATTATTTCTGTGGCTCGTACCGGTATCATTTTGTTTATGTAGTACGGTAAGTGTTAGAAGACAATGGTTTTGGCATTGTAACTTTTTTGTTTTTTGGGGTCCTTCATATTTTTACCAAAGAGTTTTGAGCCCGTCGACTTATGTTTCTTAACACTACACTCAGAAAACAGAATCGGTATAAGCAACCGTATTTGTTGTCAATCGAATACTTCGGTAGTTGCAACCGAATTATTCTCTTTTGATTACAGTCATTCGAATGAACCAACAGAAATTCTGCCACTACAATAAAATATCGATGGTCTCAACAGAAATTCGATTTTATCACTACCCAAAAAGTAGACGGCTACAACCGAACTATTCGTTTGGCTACATATACGGTTGCTACTACCGATTCTGTTTTCTGGGTATCTTTTTTTAGAAATTTTGTAAATGTTTTACTTTTGAATTTTAAAAAATTAAAGCCAAAAGTTTATGTTACGATATTTTATCATAAATTATGATGTGAGCAAGATTATTAAGTTATCTTAAAAATTGAAAAACTGAAAAAAAATGGTAAGAGTAGTTTGTTCAGGTGACGTTCCAAGTATTATGAAAAATGTATTTCCAGGAAGGTCAAAAATCGGAGCATTTTGATCAAAAAATACACTTTTCTCGGCAGGATTTGGATTCAGCGTACCTAGTACCTTTAGAAAAGTATAATTTATTCTAGTGTCAAACATTTTTCGGCCTGAATCTTTAGGTGTAAAAAGTACTTACATGTACTCAAAAGTGCTCCCCACTGTATATATATAAATTTGATATGCGATGATCTCAAGGAGAACATATAATTGTATCTAAAATACATCAAATTGTATCGAACTCGATTTAATTCGATGCAATTAAATAAAATTTTGTACAATTTGATGTATATTAGATACAATTTCATCCGAATTTTGTTCAAACACAAATTTTTGTGTTTTATTTAAAGGGTGTTTTTTATACAGGTATATAACTTTAAGTTGGCAACACTTTTTTAACTGGCAGCCATTTTGTCAGCTGTCAAGTGATTTATGTTTAGTTTGGTTTGTCATTTCAACATGATTGGACCGGCGCCTGAACAACGCTTCCAAATTTAATTTGACAATCTACAAAAATCTAAAAATTTAGATTTATTGAGAATATTTGTGATAGTAAATTAAATAACTTCCTAATGTATCCATAAACTTTTTTACTTGGGAATGGTTATAACAACAACTAAAAGTAACGCAGAAGGCTTAGTTAATATAAACAATACATTTAACACAAAAGAAGCTAATTGATTGAAATAACACCATACTAAAAATTTAATAACCCAAAAACTTAAGAAACGCAGTGTAGAAAAGCATTACCATATTACATTATATATGTACACATTTGGTAATTTCAAGAATTTACACGTTTCATTACAAATCGCATTACATTTATATAGGTATGTCGCACAAAATAATGACATATCATTACCGATTCAATAACTTTATTTGCTGAAACTCCGCCAACAACGAAAATTGCCAATTCAATTAGATATTGATAGCTCCTTAATTGAATTACTAATAACATATTTGATTAAAAACTGATCAATATTGTATACCTTCTCTAAAAGCAAAATACAATTGGACGAAGTGTTTTTTTTAGCTTGAATTTTATAACATGAAGTTAAACCTGCATGTAATTCTCATTTAGTTAGCAGATTAATTTATACTTAACACTCACAGAAATTATTTTTTTTCTTTCTATTGAAGCGTAGGGACTATGGGGGGAAAAATTTTGGATTTTTCATTTGCAGAAATTAGCATTAATTTAAAAACAAAGTTTTTTTTTAATAAATTTTAATTTATTTTTTTTTAGACTTGGGCAATATAGTTTGTTTGAGTGAGCGTTATTTCTAGTTCAATTGATATCAATGAATAAGTTCGCTTCTCTAGTTCAATCGATCTTTGGCAATTTCGTTCAATCGTTTGTTTGATCATTTTTAAGCGAATTATTCATATTATACACTTCAGTTTAACATTTACATTTCAGTTTAACATTTAAATATTAAACTCAAAAGCAACATAAAGAAAATAAATAAAACTCAAATGACGAAAAAGAACGAAAAGAGCGAAAGGCCTAAAAGAGCGGAAGATTTCGAACTAGCTCACTAGTTCATAGTGAAGACTAGTTCAATTGAATATGGTCGTTCAGGAATGGTTAAATTTTAAATATTTTTAAACAAAATTTAACTTTAAAAATTACGTTATCAGTTTCATAATAATGTTATAGAATAAATATTCAGATTTAAACTACTGATTTTAAATTCATAAACTTAATAAAGTAATAAATCAAATACGAAATTATAAAAATCTTATATAAATTAATTCAAAATATTTATTACTAATATATAAACATTTATCGTCGCTTAAAATGCAAAAGGGTGTAACTAACAACGTTTGCAAAACCGGGTTTGCTGACGATTATGATTCATTTGGCATGTAGTTACATTCCTAGAAGTCCACTTCTACGAAAAAAATAGCAATTTTATAAATTAACTTCGAATCTTATATATTTTTGTTTTCTCGCATTTTTTGGTTGCCCTGTAAATTATTAAATTAAGGTTGAGTTATTATGAAGCACGGCATCGGACTACATTTCGCAAAATAATTTTTTGGTTCTATGATTAAAACTAACAATTTTATTAACGATATTGTTAAAATTGTATCTGTGGGAGTTTTTTGCTTCTTCTGTAAAAAAGTAAATATGTTAGTTCGACCCTTTTGCATTTTAGGTGACGATATATACATATTACAAAAGAAACAACAACAATATGTTAATGTTATCTTGTTTTTTTATTGCTTTTAAGCTATGGTGTAAAAAATATGAAGCAAGTTGCGAACTTGAGCAATTATTTAATTGGTTCAATTAATTTTAAAATGTTCAACAAATCGATTTTATTAAAAAACGTTGGGAAATATTTTTTTTTGTATAACCATATATAATTGTATATGTCATATACACTCAAAAAAATAAGTTTGTAGAAAAGTTAGTAAAACATCTTGTAATTCAGGAATACTATTTTCCAGCAAATTTTTTGCTAAAATTATGTTTTAAATTTGAATTTTAACGTCTTTTTCAGACAATTGCAATTAATACTATAATTAATATGCAATTTTATTTAATTTATATTGTGAAAGGCGTGGCAGAGAAGAATGAGTGTATTTTCTAAAAATCATAACTACATTGTAAATTTTAAATTTTTCTGAATCAGACTGCGCAGTTTCTGGTATTAAACATTCGTCAGTGACCCTGTTTTTTTTTTTTTTTTTGAATAATGTAATATTTGTTATGTTTTTATTTGTTCGATTGCGTCTATATGTAATTTTCTGTGCAATCACTGACCGTGGTATAGATAAACTGATTTCTAATGCCACATGTATATGTAAACGTTTTAAACTAAAATTTTAGTTATACTTATTCAGCACTTAACTGTTTTGAACTAATGTCATACTAATATTTTACTAATGTTTTACTAATTTATTATGCTAAAAAATTGTGTTGATTAGCACATCAATAGTGTGAACGACAACTAGATTAAAAGATATACGCAGAATGAATTATATGTCGCGTCATGTCTAGATGAAGTAGTGACAAGGAAAATGATACTAAAAAGTACAGCTCTAGTAAGACATAATATAAAAAAACAACCATGGAAGATTTTTGTATCTGTTTTTCATACATAAAACAAAATTGTGGATTAAAACAACTTAATCTATTAATCTATTAATTAAATAAAACACAAAATAAAATATTTAAATTTAATAAAGATTAAATGTGTATTTGTAAACTAAATGTTTATATATATTAATAATCTTGTGTGGTCAAATTGCAAACAAATATGCAATAAGTAGACAGACTAAAGCGAAAGACAAAGACATACATCTTAGGTAGATTTTTCTGTTTCCTTTTTCTTATTTGCAAAAAAGGGTTGTATATGTTATATTTTGTTAGTTTTTCGTTTCGTTTCTATAATTCTCTGCGGCATTTGCGGTCCTTTAAAAGATAGCATCATTTAGACAATAATTTATGTAAGTAGTTCAAACATAATTCCGCTTATGTTTTATATAATTATTTCTATTGTTTTTAGATATTACATTAATTCATATCGTCAATTTGGGAGTATGAACATTTTTATATTTTGTAACGTATTGTAAATTATTTTAAACAGAATCACAAAAATATGTTTTATGATTTTCAGCAAATAAATTAACTAAAGTACACTTAGGAAATTATGTTGGTAAAGGACGACAGCAATTGTAGTCAAAAACAAATGAAATTTCATTTAAAAAAAGGACGACTTACATTTCATTAAATTCAACTAACATTGTCATTTGTTTTTTAATGTTCAAAAAATGACTAACAATTGTAGTAAAAATGAACCACATGGTAGTAAAAAATAAACCAAAAAATTTTTTTTTTATTTTTTTAAATAACAAAAAACAACTGTAAAAAATGAATGTAAAATCATAAAACAGTCATTTGATGTGAGTTGTTTTTTTAAATGAACTACAAGGTTAGTTAAAAATTTTATTTGTTCTACAAATGGCTTACATTTACATTAAAAATAAAGAAACTGTATTACAACCCAAACAACTACATATTTTTAAAGCAGAAGTTCCCTGAGTGTATAATTTTTCTACAAATTTTTTGCGTTTTTTTTCAGTCTACTAATAGTCAGGGTTTTTTAATTTCTAATCTACTAAGTATTAGCAAAACTTTTGCTGAACCTACTAATTTTGTTGCCAAAAATCAGCTCGCTCATTTTCACCAAAATAGATATGTTGTATATATAAACATATCTATTTACATATATTAGCATGCAATAACATATATGTATATTTCTATAAAATAATGCATGATTATATGTAAACGTTTTTACTTGGGTACTTTATATTTAAAATAAGAATAAAAATAAGTACTTATGGGTAATGCATTATTTTTTGTATTGAAATAATGTGTACATGAACTAGTAAGCCCTAATTATTTGTGTTAAAGTAACGCTGAGAGTAAGCTGGTGTCATTACTGGTAGTGAGAAAAGTAATGACATGCCATTACCATTTCTACACTGGGAACAGCAAAAAACAAACGTTTTGTGACAAAATTGCTTGTCTTGATAAATTTAACAATATTAAGTTGGGCTTTTAACAAAAAAAACAAGAAATTTGATTTTTTTTTTTTCTGTCTTTCGTTCTTCCACTCCAAGTGATAAGAAATTAGTAACATGAAACAATGACTGACACTGGTTTATGAACATTCAATTCACTTTTTAAATGAGGGTATTTTATGACTCATAGTTTAGATGTGACGCCAAATATTTTAATGTCTACGTTATTGTGTTATTATTGAAACAAACGATTTTACTTCCTCTTGGATTTTTATTTAATTTGTAACACACAGGTAACAAACAGTTATTAGAATCTTGAACAAATTTTTAAGTGGTTCATTCATTTCATCCACTCTAACTCTGGACTCACTCCCTGCTTCTATATACAAATTGCTTTTGTCGTTATCTTTGTAGTAAAAATTTAAAAATTATATGAATACTACAAATATATTCTTAAGGCAGTTTTGGAAGAAAAAAAATTATATAACGAAAAGTATTGCATTTAAATGAGTCTTTTTCGTGTTTGGGGAGTGAGAGAAGTCAATAACAAATTAAGCGCTTAATGTGCATATTTAAGATAAAAAAACATTTCAAATTTGTAACAAAATAACGTTCAAAAATGCAGTTAAATTACTTAACTAAAGGTGTTATTTTAATGTTCTTGTTCTTTTTGTTGTTGTGATATTAAACGACTTGGTGGCATAAGTTGAAGATTCATAAACTTTTAACATGAACTGGTTTAATATCTAAAGTTTTGTTATTTTTTTTGCTACGCTCTTAAAAACATTGAGCTACTTTCTGCATTTAAAGTTATGGAATGAAGTTTGTTACACATATAATTTAGTTTGAATTCTTTTAAAGTATTTATTAGGCCGCTTCTGAAAAAAAACCAAATTGTCGTTTTTTGTATAGGGCAACCCTGTGTTACACTAATTAAAAACGTTAGTAAATTCAGCAAACATTTTTGTAGATTCCGCTAAATTTTAGCAAGGAGGGGCTTGCGAACAAATTACTGATGTCAGCAAAATCTTTTGTTGAAAATTAGCGAGCTGATTTTTAGCAACAAAATTAGTAGATTCAGCAAAATTTTTTTTTTTTTAAAAGAGAAGCAACATTCAGGAAATTCTTTCTATTAATTAATGTGTTGCTTTCTTTGGAAAGGGGATAGTAAAGAGATGAAAGGTGGTGAAAGATGAAGGGCTTCAAACATGGCAACACTGTAAGTGCGCGAGATGATAAGTCTTAGAACAGTTGTTGCTCGCCACCTGATGTAGAGTTGGCGAATTTATTGAAGCTTTTTGTTTCATAGCCCTGATTCATTATTTTACTTCGGTGGGGTTAAGTGCTATGGGAACACCGAAGGTGGGCGCAGCGATACATATAAGTGATAGAAAACTCATACATATTATTTTTCTAAATTGATGTTGTCGTCAGCGGGAAACGAACCCGGGACCATCTGTGTAACAGTCTAACGCGCTAACCATTACACCACAACGCCCACAATGATGTTTAACAACAAAATTAGTAGATTCAGCAAAAGTTTTGCTAACACTTAATGGATTAGAAATTAAAAAACCCTTACTAAGAGCTAACAAAATAAAATATTATTAGATTGAAAATGATGTTTAACAAACAACAAAATTAGTAGATTCAGCAAAAGTTCTACGAGCTGATTTTTAGCAAAAATATCAGTAGATTCAGCAAAAGTTTTGCTAACACTTCGTGGATTAAGAATTAAAAAACCCTTGCTAAAAGTTTAAAAAATTTTTTTCTGAATATTAGTAGACTGAAAAAAATTAAAAAAAAATTTTAAAAAAGATTATATATTAGTGAATTTATTTGCTGAAAATCATAAACATATTTTTGTGATTATTTAAAAAAGAATTTACAAATTGTTCATACTCCCACATGACGACATTGATAGAAAAAATTACATATAATATAAAACAAAATTATCTTTCAAATACTTACATCAATAGTTGTTTTAATGAAGCCATCTTTTAAACAAAGCCAAATGCCGTAGATAATTCTAGAACAGAAACAAAAAAAAATAACAAAATACACAGAAAAAATTATCAACCTAAAATATCTAATTAAAGATTTGATTTGAATTTAATTTGTTTCTAAACAAATATTTAATTGAATCAATAAATATTTTTATTGACTTTTAAAGCACATACACAACCAGACTCAGCATTGCAAAAAACACACATACCAACGTATAGATCACACACTTTTTTTGTGAGTGTCATATTTTTTTTTTGTATAAGTTATTTATAACTTTTTTTCCTTCTTAATTTTAATAAAGGTTTAATTAATAGTATCATTGCCGTGATAGGTGCAAAATCAATAAAAATATTAATTGATTCAATGAATTTTTTAATTGAAACCCGTTTTTAGTTTTTTCTGTGTATGACTTACACAGCCCTTTTGTTTGCAATAAGAAAAAGGAAACATAAAAAACTGGTTGTCCTTGCCTTTCGCTTTATGCTATATACCAGAATATATATTTATTTGCAATTTGACCACACTACATTATTAATGTCTATCTTTATTAAATTTAAATATTTTATTTAGTCTTTTATATAATTAAAATACAATTACTTTCACAAGTCGGTGACAACACAAAATTTAAGTTGTTTAAGTCCACCATTTTGTTTTATATATGAAAAGCAGATTCGAAAATCTTTCATGATTGTATCGTTATTGTAACGTTACCGCTAAAATACCGTTACCGAAATTAGTAAAATACCGTTAACGCTATAAAACCTAAAATACCGTTACCAATTTAAACGAAAAGAGATTTGATTCCATGAGGATGTGGCAAGTGTGGAGCAAATCGGTTATTATTTATACATATTTTACCTACAACGTTTATTTTGCTATAAATTACACCATATAAATTACACTATATAAACATTTATATTGAAACATTTAATTTAAACTTTTATAAACTTTTTTAAAAATCAACATATATGCATCCATTTATGAACATGTATGAACTCATTCATTCTCATATATGAAGTGATTCGAGGTCATACATGTCCATATACCACCATATAGGATTCATATATATTAATATGAGTTCATATGTGATCATATATATAAATATTACCTCAATTTTCGTTAATGTACACATATGACCGTGTATGAAAATGTATAGACATGTATTTTCCCGTAATTTCCGCTAATACACACAGATGAACATTTATGATTCCTCATATGAACATATAAGAATGGTTTATGAACACATATTAATCATGTATGGATGCATGTGGACATGTATGAAGCAGGTTATTACAATTTTTAACATGGTATTACAATTTTTAAAACAAATCGGTTGATATCCCAAAATTTTATGTATAATTACAACATTTTTAATTCATGCATTTCCAAAATATTAATTTTTTAATTAAATTAAGCTATTTTATAGAGATTATCGGCATTTACACAATTTATAAATTTTTATAACATTTATAGATTTTTGTGAAATTCATCGATTTTAGTAACATCTAACGATTTTTTGCAAATTTCTTATCCGAACCCCAATCTAAGTAATTGATTATTTAATTAAAAATAGCGTAACGTATTAAATATTCGGTCCTGGTCTTCTACAGTTTTCATACTTGTTTCTTAGCACTGGTTTTTACAAGACGTTCGCCGCTACACGAATGAGTGACTACATATATTTAGTTTTTGTATTGCATGTACTTTGTTATTGTTTTTTTCGTTCATGTGAAGAAAATCGTCATCTAAAACAGGCTATTAATGTTTTTAATATTTCGGTTATTAAGTAGAAAAATTAATATTCCACATTTTAAGCTAAACTTTTTATGAATATAACTATGTTAGACTAACATTGTTAGTATTTGCATTCGATTTCAGAGTGTATAAAATGTTTACGATCTTTGTTTTATGACTCTTATATGTATCAATTTAATAAACAAAATTGCTTTGTTAAGTTTTTTAGTATTGATTTGTTTTTGCGTTAAGCTTTTTATTAGTTAATGTATTCTATTCAAAATTTATACAATTTAAAAGATACGCCAATATCTATAGATTAAACTTAAAAAAAAAGTTGGTAGAAAAGTTAGTAAAACGTCATGTAAATCAAGTATACTCAGTTCAGCAAATTGTTTGTTAAAATTGTGTTTTCAGCTAAAATTTTAGTTATACTTATTTCGGACTTAATTGTTTTGAACTAACGTTTTACTAATATTTTACTAATCTTTTACTAATTTATTTTGTTAAAAAACAAATTGTGCTACTAAGCACATTAAAAGTATGGACAACAACCAGATGGAAAGATATACGAAGAATGAAGTAGCTGTTGCGGCATGCCGATATATAGTAAAGACGGGGACGATCATACTAAAAAGTACAACTCTTGTAAGACATATATATAAACAAATAAAAATGGAAAATTTTTGTATCTGTTTTTCATACATAAAAAAACAAAAGAACGCTGACAATATGTATCGTTTACATATAATTTAAATCGTATCGTATACATATAAATTAAAAAAAACTTAAAATTTGTATTGTCACCGGCTTGCCAAAATAATTGTCTTTTGATTAAATTAAAGACAAATAAGTTATTTAAATTTAATAAATTTTAAACGTGTATTTGTGAACTAAATGATTATAGTGACTATTAACGCAGTATGGTCAAACTGCAAACAAATATACGTTCAGGTAGACAGACTAAAGCGAAAGACAAGAACACACATCTTGTGTAATTTTGTATGTTTACCTTTTATTATTGCCAACAAATTAAGATTTTCAGCAAATAAATTAGCTTTGAGTTTAGTTTTGAGTTTTTTTCAGTCTACTAATATTCAGCAATAATTTTATTAACTTTTAGCAAGGATTTTTTTAATTTTGAACTAAGTGTTAGCAAAACTTTTGCTGAATCTATTAATTTTATTGCTAAAAATCAGTTCGCTAATTTTTAGCAAAATAATTTGTTAACATTAGCAATTTTTTGCTAGCACCCTCCTGACTAAAATTTTGTTGACTCAGCAACAATTTTTGTTGACTTGACTAACTTATTTTTATTTTTTTTTTTGAGTGTAGCCGTTAGAGACGCCTTTGATGAAATTTATTTAACGATCGCAATTTATTAAAAAGCTTTTAATAAATATTAATTATTTATGAGTTTGCTTTTAATATGCAAGTTTTAATATTTGTTTTTTATATTTTATTAGTTTAAATAAAAATGTCAAATTAGTGGCCGTATCTTACAATAAAATTTATTTATATATTTTCAGAATTCAGAGTTAAGTGATAAAGGGCTTAATGATTTTCCTATTGCAATATATGGTTAACATCATTTATTTTTATTTTAAAGGCAATTAAAAAACATCCATTTATTACTATTCAAAATTATGAGTTTTGATTCATTATTTAAACAAATTGTTACAAGACAATTTTCATATTTTTCCTGTTATTTTTTACATTTTATGTTTGTGGATAATAAATGAATCTGTTGTTTTTAATTTCTTTATTTTTTTGTTCATATTCATTTATTATAGCCAGAAAGAAAGCCAATTAAAAAAAAAAAACATTAACAGAATGAAAAATATAAAATACATAACATACAGGGAAATCTCCAAAGAGCCAATATCGTCCAGTAAACATACTTATCATTGCTGGACGCTTTTGAAAGTTTTCACTGTTCATATAATTGGTGTGCTGTTATCCTTGGGGAATTTTTTCATCTACTTTTTCATAATATTTTATACATCAAATATGTTGCATTTTAAATAAACAGCAGGCAAAGTTTTTATTAAATCATTAATTTACTTAAAAAATATGAATCTTTCTAAAACAAACATAAATTAAATTGAATTAGTTCCATTAGTTCCAAATAGATTTAAAAAGGTTCATATGCAGACAATTTTTTTAGCTTTCTTTAATATCCAAAATGTTTTCCTTAGTACCTGTAAAAAGAGTTCACATCAAACGAAAGACAACAGATTGGATGAAATCTCGCGAAATCATTTATGCAAAATCACTCAGGGATATTGCTTACAGAGCATATATGGGCGATCCTACATCATTTAAGTGGAGAGTGTTTTGTAAGTATAGGAACAGAGCTAAAAGAACAATTCGTAGAATTAAGAAGGGTTATTTTAGTAGATTATTTAGTGAAGCGACTTCAAAAGAAATGTGGAGTCAATTAAGAGTAGCAGGTGCTAATAACACAATTCCTTTCAATGCGGAATTAGATGTTGATCAAGCAAACAACTACTTCTTGGATGGTTTTAAACATTGAATTGAATAATGAGCTAGAAAATTTAAGCTCTACTGATTTGGATGGAATGTTTTCTTTTCGCAGCATTGATTTATCAGAATTGGTTACAGCTTTTGACAGTGTCAAATCAAATGCATGTGGTGTTGATGGAATACCTCTAAAATTTTTCAATATAATTTTCTTATTAGTAAGTGATTTTATTTTGCATTTTTTTAATTGCATTATAACTACTCCAGTCTTTCCACAAAACTGGAAGATTGCCAAAGTTATTCCAATACCAAAATCTGGCACTTCATATGAGATGGATAATTTAAGGCCTATAAGTATTTTACCAATTTTATCTAAAGTATATGAACATGTAACAAGAATTCAAATCTTAGAATACATTGAGATGTTTTCTTTATTAAATGATCGACAAACTGGGTATCGTCGTAGTTGCAGTGCCTCATCTGCCTTGTTAGGAATAACAGAGTCTATTAGATACAGTGTTAATAAAAGTGAAACGAGTATTTTAGTATCATTAGACCTATCTAAGGCTTTTGATCGTGTTAATCATTTAAACTTGATACAAAAGCTAAAAAACGAGTTCATGTTTTCTAGCTCAGCATGTTCACTGATTAATTCCTACTTGTCGGATCGGAAACAGTTTGTGTCATTTGGAGGTCATGAATCACAGTTGAGAGGAGTAAGATCTGGAGTCGCCCAAGGGTCAGTTCTTGCGCCATTATTGTTTTCAATGTACCTTAATAACTTATTTAACGTAATTGAATCCGAAATGTGTTCGGTTTATGCATTCGCTGATGACATTCAATTGTTGTTCCGTGGGAATTATTTAAGAGAAGAGTTACAGTCAGGAATAGATAATACGTTAGTAAGAGTTGAATTTTGGATGGGATCAAATTTTTTCGTATTGAATGTCTCCAAAACTAAAATAATAAGATTTGGTTCATCACATTTGCATGATATTACGGTTCGAATGTCAGAATGGGAGCTAGAATTTGTAGACAGAATAAAAATATTGGGTGTTATACTTGATAACAAACTTGATTATTCGTTTCATATTGATAATATTTACTCAAGAGTGTGCTTTACTCTGCATCGGTTATATTGTCTCAACATGTATTTACCATATCAAGTTAGATGTAAAGTAGCACATGCTCTATTAATGTCTCAGATATCCTAGTGTATGGAAGTATATTTATGCACAACGTCTGGTAACATTAATAGGATTAAGCTTTTAGTAAACAAAATTGTAAGATTTGTTTTTGGCATTAGGCTTTGTAATCGAAATCGAAATTGGGATCTAAATAGTGATCAAGATCATTTATACAATCATATATCACCACATGTAATCCGTTTTTTAAAATGTTCTTTTGAAAATTTTATAATTATGAGGTATATCTTAATATTCTACAAGCTCATCAAAAATGCAACGCCACAATTTTTGTTACACCGTTTTAGATTTACGCATTCCACCAGGAATGTTCAAATTTTTATTCCTAGAATATATTATTCACTGTTTGAAAAATCTTTTCTTATTACTCTTGCTCGTAGTTGGAATCACTTGCCTGATGAACTACGAACATTCAGTGCTTCTCAATCAGTTTTCCGTGAAAAATTGACTAAACACCTGAATCGTATTCAAATCTAATCGTATTTTGCTGATCCATCGTTGATTGATGTTCATGTTTTCTATGAGTGGTATGTAGTGTTGCAAATTGAAGCTGTTTACAAAACATTAGTTTATAGCTATTTTGTAAGTTTTTTTTTTGGGTTACTGTATAATTATTCATATTATTTTCAATTGTAATATGCATTTTGGCCACATATGACTTTTATATAACACAATTATAACAAAATAAAAATAAAATCACACATAAAACATTTTAAATCAAGCCAAAACCACATTTGATTAAGTAGAATCATCTTTAAAATCCAACAAACAAGGCGAGTCTGCCGATGGGTTCATTTCGATCTAAATGAAATTCGGTTATGTGCACTCTAATTAATTTCTGTTGAAATTTACCCAACTTATAGTAGGAAACTGTACTCCTACTATAAGTTGGGTAAATTTACTCTATGTGTGTAAATGAAAAAAATACGCACATTGAGAGTAAGTTGGTGAATACAAAGTTGGTAAATTTACAATGGAAGTGCGTGAAATTGTGATTAAATTTATAAATAAATGAGTAATTTTACAAAAATTTTGTGTAAAAAAAACAACATTTACGTGCAATTATATGTATAAAATGCGTAAAAATACATGTTTATAAACGTAAAAATACATATTTCTATGCGTAAAAATCCCAAAAAAGCGTATATTTTCCATTGCTGTGGTAAGAAAGAAATACAGCCCAAAACAGAATAAAACAAAAAATTTTGTTTAGAATGAGTTTCATTAATAATGCGTTATATAAAAAAACTTTACAATCAATATATAAAAGGTTCTGTTTATATACAATGCAATGTTATAAATTAAAAGAAATCTTAAACTAGTGAAACGAAAATTATTTTAAATGAAATAAAATAGTTTTTTAAAGAAAATAATACAATTAAAAAAAAATAAATGAAAGAGTTAAGCCAAGTTTAATACACTTAAAGAATTTATCTTTCTGGCATAGTAACACAAACACACACAATAACACAGGTCAACAGCAAAAAAAGGCTTGACTAACCACTATATAGATTTGATGCATCATGGCTGCCTAAGTACAAAAATGGTAAAATTTTTCAATTCTATGGATAATTTTTTTTTAAAAAATTTTTTTTTTAAAATTGACAATATTTTTAGCCATTTCTCCACTTATGTTGTCATAACTCAAAAACAACTAGTCCGATTTTGTCAAATTAAATTTACAAAAATTAAGGTTTACAATATCTTTAAAGAACTGTACAAATTTTTTTAATGCGATCAATAGTTTCAAAGTTATGAAACAAATTGTTAGCAAAAAAAAAAATATTACTTTTTATTTTTTTGTAGTAAAGCTACATATCATGCGAATTAAACAAGATATGGATCATAAAAATCGATGCATGCTTTACATTTTTATTTACAATTAATTGAAGGTATCGCATATTTACAAGCACTGTAGAAAATTGTACCTACTATATAATGAAAATGCAGAACATAAAAACTCAGGTGCATTTTACGACACGCATTTTGGCAAAACCCCTTTGGGAAAAACCTCTATGACATTTTTATTCTAATAATTAAAAAAAAAATAAGTAATAAACAAAAGATTGTTTAATTTTTACGATTGCGGTAGGATAGTAATAAAACGCTCATAAATGTGCGTGTACGCTGAAGTGCTCTTATTTTCCGTTAGCTACCTGTAACGGATAATTTTTTTTTTTTCATAAAAGTCCTTAATGTTTTTTAGGATTCTTGGGAATAATAAAAAATTTGCAGCACACACAAACTGTATCCACACAAAGGGTTATCCCAAATTATAGTATCAGTATTTATAAGATCTCCTTGACCCTTTTTATTTCATTCAAGAAGTGTTTGCGATAACGCAAACATCATTTAATACCTACACAAAAATTAGAGTCATACAGCTTAGAAGTTAAAACAATTTTCAAATATTAATAAAAATGAGCCAGAAAGCCAGAACATTTTCATGTAAAAACGATCCAGATTTATTTTGTTATGTGTGCGGCCAATATATCACCGGGAAAAAACGGAAGTGGTTCTTAACTTCATTGCAAAAGTCATATCAAGATTGCTATAATATCTATCCGCACAATTTGAACCAGCATTGGACACCGAGTACTATATGCATTCCATGTCGATTGAATTTATCTATGAAGTCTTCTAACGTAAAGTAAGTATAAATTAATAGATTTGGAATATTTTATAATTACAATATTTCTTAATTAAAATTTGAATTCTTCATATTCCTGATTTCAATTTTTTTTTTCATTTTACAGACGACACTTGGAAATTTTGAAGCCTATGCTATGGAGAGAAACAGCGAACCACGCATCCGAGTGTTATTTTTGTTTAAGTACAAAAAGCGGTTTTGGAAAACATATGCGATGGTCTTACCCCACGAGGTCTGCTGATGGGTTTACACTTGCAGTTCTACATTCACAAGAAATAGAATATGCTCAAGATCGGGGTGCAAGCTGTAGTCATGTGCTTTCATCTTCACCAGGACACTCAACCTCAAGTATGTCTTACCAATCAGATATGTCAGATCCAGCACTACCATCTACAGCTGAAAATGACGAGTTCATCCCACACAAACATTTCTCGCCGAGACCATGGAATCAAGATCAGCTTAATGATGTAATTAGAGACCTTGGATTGTCGAAAAGATCTTCTGAATTACTTGCGTCCCGGATGAAAGAAACAGGTCTCATAACTAAAGAAACTAAAGTTTCGTATTACCGTACTCGAGAAAAAGACTTACTTCATTATTTTGCTGAAGAGGATGACTTTGTGTACTGCACAGATATTTCTGGTTTGATGACTGCCATGGGCTTACAGAGATATGATTCAAACGAATGGCGTTTATTTATCGACTCAACAAAACGCAGCTTGAAGTGTGTCCTTTTGCATAATGGAAATAAATTTCACTCCTTGCCGATCGCACATTCAACCAAAGTAAAAGAAGAATACTCTGTAATTGCATTGGTCATGAAGAAGATAAAGTATGATGAACATAAGTGGGTAATTTATGTTGATCTTAAGATGGTAAATTTCCTCTTAGGCCAACAAAGCGGCTTTACAAAATATCCTTGTTTTATATGTTTATGGGACAGCAGAGCTAAAACAGAACATTGGAAGAGAAAACAATGGCCTTCTAGGGAAACACTAGTTCCAGGTACGCCAAATGTTATAAATGTGGCTCTAGTGCCCCGAGATCGCATCATATTACCCCCTCTTCACATTAAACTTGGTCTGATGAAACAATATGTTAAAGCACTTAACAAAGATAGTGAATGTTTCCAGTATATTTCAAGGAAGTTTTCCAATCTAAGTATGGAAAAGCTGAAAGCAGGCATATTTGATGGCCCACAAATTCGCAAATTGGTGAACGATACTGAATTTGGCAGTTCAATGTCAGAAATTGAGAAGATGCATGGGATTCGTTTGTATGGGTTATTCAAAATTTCTTAGGAAATAACAAGGGTGATGATTACGTTGCGCACGTTGAAGAGATGTTAACTCACTTCCAGAATCTTGGATGCAACATGAGCATCAAAGTACACTACCTGCACAGTCACTTAGATCGTTTTCCTGAAAATCTAGGAGACTTGAGTGAAGAACAGGGCGAACGATTCCACCAAGATATCCGGACAATGGAGGAACGATACCAGGGTCGCTGGGATGCACACATGATGGCTGATTTTTACTGGAGTATTCAGAGTTATTCAACAATAGTAGAAAATCGACTAAAAGAAAATTTCAGAGTTTGTAGTTTATAATACATATTTATTTATTTATTTTCTTGTTTTATTTATTATAATAAATGTGAATAATAAAATATAAATTTTCTACTATTTAATTTATTTATTTATTTACATTTAAGCTCATCCAACACAATGTCTTTCCGAAGAATATAATCAGTATATTCTAGGTAGGGTTTTGCCAAAAAATACACGAATGTTACTATGTAATGCATTTTTGATGTGAAAATTTGTACATAGCATGGGGAAAATGTTTTCAAAATTCAATCAATCGAAAGAAGAACATTAACTACTCAATTTTATGTATATCAGACAAAAAACTAAAATTTGGTGAAAATGAGCGAATTCACTTAATTGTGAATAAATTCGAAAAAAATCAATCGATTTTTATGATCGATATCTCATTTTGTTCCTATTACATGTGGCTTTGCGATAAAGCAATAAATCTGAACGATTTTTGACGTTTTCGATTTTTTTATGATTTTTTTTAAAACAAAAAAAATTTCCTATTTTCACGTAAAACAAATATTTTTTCCCTCAATTTTTTATTATAACTCCAAAACTACTGAGCCGATTGAAACGCAATATATTAACGGATTAAAGGCTATGTAAATTTCAGTTTTTCTAAATTTATTTGAATAATATCGGACTAATTTTTTTTTAGTTATCATTAATTATGTGGAGAAACGTCTAAAAAAATTTATAATTTTAGTTAAAAAATTTTTTAAAAAAAAACCTCTCCATAGAATTTCAAAATTGAACCATATTTGTACTACTGGGACCACAATACATCAAAATTGTATAGTGGTTTTCAAAGCCCCTAAAATTTTTTCAAAATTGTTGCCTTGTGTTATTAATTAATAAATAAAAAAAAAAAAATAATTTTTAGTTTTATTTAATCTTTTTGAATTTGTTTGAATTTTTTTTCAATTTAAAAATGGTGAGTATTTATTACTATTACAAGTTAGTATATTTACAAACTTTGTGCGTGAACATTTTATTTAACAAATGAATATTAATTTTAGACATAATGTGTTTAATTGTAAGCACATAGTGGGTAAAAGTACTGTAAGCGTGTATTATTTTGTATAAAAGTGTGCGCAAAATAGTTTTACGCATTTTGATGTATAAACTTACCGAATTTGCGTAATAATACATGAAACCTTACTCGTTTTATAGTAGTAAATTTACAATCATTTTTTAGAGTGTGATAGGAAATCAAAAAATAAGGCCCACGTATTTATATTTATTAGCCCAGCCTCTTGTTTAAGGGTTTAAAATGTGTGGGCAAAAATTACTCCATTTTTCGTTTTTTCGGTTTGTTTGGAATTGTTTCAGAGACATTTTAGACAAATGGGGCACCAGAAGAAATATATGTATTTTAAGTGACATTAAAACTTTCGTTTTTTAAGCTTTTACCTGTATTTTAAATCTTTCAATTAAATGGCAACACTAACATACTACAGAGGCAATACTTGTATCAGATTTTTTTTGTTTTCTCGAGTATATTAAGGCTGCGTTCAAAAAATCAACATTTCATTATTTTCAGACATGTTTCTAAAAATGTATTAAAAAATGTATTAATTTGACCTCACCTTGTAACACTTAAAAGCGAGATTGGACTGCTAAAAAAAGTACGTCTTTCTTATTTTTTTCTAATCTAAATTAGGTATTTCACATAAATAAATATGCCATGTTTTTTATTTAAAATACAAAACTTTGAAATTTTCTTAAATGATGGGCATGCAAAAACTGCTGAAATTAGCAGAGTTTTTTTATTTGCTAAATATTAGTAAGACAAAAATCAAAAATAAATCTGCTAAATTAACAAAAGTTAAATTTTATTTCAGTTAAATTTTAGTTAATTTAAAGTTACAAATTATTTTGTTAAGTTAGAAAAAATTTACAAATTATTAGTTGACAAAAAAACACTAAAAATATGAAAGTTTCAAATGTTTTTAATGCGAATAAAAATCTATAAGAAGTCTCACTTACTATTTTTTTAGCAAATATTTCTGTTAATTTTAGAAAAATTAATGTTTTTTGCTTTAACAAAGCTAGACTAAAATTTAGTAGATATACAGTTTTTTTGTTGTTATTGTTTTGGCTACAACTATTCATGAAATATTTTTGCTGATTTTAGTAGAGTAAATTTCTTTTTCCAGTTAACTAAAATCCAACTGAAATATAACTAAAATTTTGTAGATTTAACAGGTTTGTTTTTTGCTCTTTTTATCGTACTAATATTTTTGTTTTGACAACAAATATTCAGGGAATTTTTTGCTGATTTTAATAGAGTAAATTACTAAAATCCAAATGAAATATAACTAAAATTTTGTAGATTAACAGGTTTGTTTTTGCTGTTTTTATTGTACTAATATTTTGCAAAAACTATTTGCTAATTTCAGAAGTATTTCTGGAAAGTAATTTTTAACAAATTTCTAATTGCTTTTTCTGTTATTTTTCCAGCTTCATTTCTATGAGTGTTGGAATACTTTCCTGGATAAAACCAAATTAATGAAAATTAAGACTTCCCTTAATCTGAAGATACACTAGTGCGAATGTCATCCCTGTCTAAAAATTGACCATGAACAGTATTTTTTATAAAAATTTAGGGATGCCAAAAGTAGAGAAATTCAAATAAGTTCTCGCGATTTTTTTTT
>CM037851.1:311348756-311375882 GCA_021234595.1 Delia radicum | reverse complement strand
AAACAACTACAAAACCGTTATCCTTAAAATAACGTTACCGAAATAACTAAATACCGTTAATAAACTAAATACCGTTAAGCAGAATACCGTATCGCTAAAAAACCTTACCGAAATAATTGAAATATCGTTGCTTCTAAAACACGTTACCGAAATAAAAGCAAATAGCGTTACGCTACCGATACCCGTAACGAATCGGTTACCACCCATGATTTTTTTTATTTTTTGCAGTTTATAATCCTGCATTTCTTATAAGATTTTCCCTTAAAAAATTTTGGTTGCCTGCAAAGGATATCTGAATATATATTATTAAAGTTAGCATTTACTAAATTTTTTATATTGTTATTTAAATGTACAAATTTTCATAAAAATAAATTCAGCAAAAATGTTTTTAGAATTGCTGCCCAAATAATATAAATATTCAGTGTGTGCAACTTTCGGTTTGTTGATAATTCGACTGTCACAACCGAATTGATAATAAAAAATTGGACTGAATTTATGAGGTTATAGCAATCGCATATACGAGGGTTACGGCAACCTCATTCATTCGGTTCAAAAAAAAAAAAAATCGGTTGTCAGACCAGCATTTTTATGTGAGTGATTTATATTAGAATGTCCCTTCAAATAACGACAAATCGGGATAAAATTCTATAAGAAGGTTTAATTTGAAAATAAGAAAGCCGTTTGAGCTTGGTTTTTCGAATGTTCTTTATTGAAAAAATTAGGCTTAATTTATACTAAAAAATGCTTACTAAGTATTTCTAGTACAGTGGGAAGTGTAGCAGTGGAGTAGACATTTTCAGTTAGACAAAAAAAATGAACAATGTACAATACCGAAAGGGTTGACTGTTTAATATGTTCACAGTGGTTGTAACTACGTTTAATTGAATATTCTCAGTCATCTAGCTGTAGTCTCAGACAATCAACTGTGACCACAGTAGCTGTTCACGTTGGTAACTTGATAGCCTTTACTTCAATTACCCCAAAATAAACTTGTTAGTAATAAACGAATTCAATTCATACTATGCATGCTACAATTCAATATTCTAATGTGAAAAATAAAAGGGCAGTACGTCAATTGTACGATAGTCCAAATAATCCTAGCATTTTTTCCTGCAAATATTGTTATGGTAATAGTATTTAATAGATAGACCTATTTTGGTATCATAATTGCACCAAGTTTAGAGCCCGGATTCGAAAAAATCTGTGATATGAAAAGTCGGAAAACATTGCGAAATATTTATATGGAATTTTTAGTAGTTTGATATTCCAAACAACTTTTTTGGAGCTGTTTTTGAATTCTAAGACAAAAAAAAGAATACTTGACCACTTTGAGTTCTTAAAAAGCAGATTGATTATTGGGATTTCCAAGCAATATCGGGATTTTTAGTAAGATTTTTTTTTTTAGTTGAAATTATGTTGATTGCAAGAGTAATTTTTAATTTTCACATAACTGGGGTACTTCGAAGATTTCCTGCTGGTGCAAAATCAGGGTTCCTATTTCCAGTTTTCGTTGCTGAATTTTCAACTATTTGTACGGGCTTCTTTTTATGAGTGTTCTCTATGGTATAGTCTGGAAAACAAGAAACGCCTAGTATACAGAAAATATTGAAAACAAATTTTAGAAAATTTTTTTATGACAAAATGTTTTGTCCTATATTGGAGAAGAAAAATATGCCCTTAAAATATACGTCTGTTTCTTAAAAGTACAAAAAATATGCTTACAAAGGAAAATATGCTATTAACAGCAAAATATGTAGTGTTTTGTCCGTCGTGCTGTCAACACGTTTTTAAATTTGTCTTGTCGTGTTGCGTTGTGTCCCTATAAATTCCGTTTAAATTTAAATGAAACAAATAACATTATTAGTGTCGTTCTGTTAAAAAAAAAAAAAAACAACAATTATTCATATCCATAACAAATAACAAACAAAAACATAATATAAACTAGACTACACATCAACCATAAATCTATATAAAAAAAAAAAAAAAACGTTAAATAACAAATAAATTTAAAACAATAACAACAAACATTAACATTATCAATAACAATACATTTAAATACAACTACATTAACAACAATAACAACAAGCATCAACATCATCAAGCCACAATACTTTTAAATAAACATATCAACAAAAAAAAAAAAAAACTTGATCCTCGCTATACGCTCTGTTTTTTATAATGACCAAGCAAGGGGCTTTTATGCCTCCTTTAATAAGTGTCATTGTCCTTTCCTTTCCATTGTCTACGGTGTATAGGGGGCGGGGAGTCAAATTGTTGCTGGTTGTTTACTGTCAAGGTATAACACTGGACATTAAATAACCAATTACAGCACTATTTCGACTACTGTGCCCCATATACACTCGTAAGGAACATTGATTTTATTTTTTCTATTTTGTTAGACAGGCGGCAGATTTCGTATAGACTTCTGCAACATACGCGGACTGAGAGCGAATTACTTTTCTGTATATGCTCACATTCGTTTCATAGGCCGGATGTTTTCGCCTTATGTGAAACTCAGGTTTGTGAGGATGCTGATCCACAGGATTTTCACATACCTGGGTATCACCTTCTATCCCTTTTTTCTTTACATAGGGGCCTTGCAATGTACATTCGCTATGATGTGTGTACAGTATCAGCAACATTTGTACTGTAATGATAAGGAATTTAGCTCTCTTGGGTTAAATTCCAGATCAGGTCGCACATATTGCACTTCGGGTTTCTATATAGAAGTCCAAACACGGAATTGGCTAAATCCCTTGATGGCTTCGATGCCTTTCCGATTCAATTTCGAAAATCTTGGAGGGTTGTCCGAATAGTGAAATCGTTGTTGCTGGTGATTTTAATATCCACAACTCATCCTGGATTCGCCATTCGAGCCATACAACTCCCGAGGGCCAATACGTTGAGCTTTTCGCCGCGCATAATGATCTTGCGCAACTTGTGAATGAGCCAACACACAATGTATGTGTTGAAGGGCAATCGCGGAACACTCTCGACCTCTTCCTCACTTCTCACCCTGAAAAGTATGAAGTGAAAATACTTGCACCTCTCGGCAATTCGGATCACAGTACTATTTCTGCATCTTTTCCATATTCTACTCTTCGTTAGCGTTTCCAACTTAGCGCCAAAACGCTCTATTTTCCTATATGAAAAAGCTCGTTGGGCCGAGCTCAACGATTTCTTTCGGCATTTTAACTGGAAAATCTGTTTCTCGACGACAACGTCGATTGCCGCTGCAGAAATGGTAGTCAATATTATTATGCTAGGAATGAAAACTTTTATTCCAACGAAGCATATTTCGGCTAAATCAAAACACAAGTGTTGGTTTAACCAGACGTGCAAAAAATGCAGTCAGATCCAGAGAGGCAGCGTTCAGTAATTGCGTTCGAATAAGAACGCCGTTACTGATCTGCACCGCAAAAAGGCGAGAACCGAGTGTGCCAAGGTACTTAGACGAGAAAAGGTTTTATACGAACAGCGTCTACGTGCCAAAGTTCTTTCTGCTCCTCGGGGCAGTAAGACCTTTGGTCGTTTGTTAAAAGAGTAAGGGATAATGCTAGTTCTTCTATTCCAACTCTTTTAAAGGACGATCAATCATTCACTGACCCGGTTGATAAGGCCAACCTTTTCGCTGAACTTTTTGCAAGAAATTCTTTCTTGCCGGAAAGCGATCAACCACTGCCCGTTCTCGAAAGGGTATCCTATACTATGCCTTTGATTTTCTTTCGGGCCCGGGCAGTCAAAAGGGTCTTGCGGATCTCAACGTAAATAAGTCACCGGGGCCGGATGGCATATCAGCACTGGTGCTGAAACAGTGCTCTTAACGTTGGCACGTCCATTGGCAAACTTTTCAGCTCTTCGTACCGTGCGGGAATTTTCCCCTCTTGCTGGAAGGTGGCCAATGTCCAGCCTATCCCTAAAAAGGGTGCGGCTAACACCCTGAAAATTACCGCCCAATCGCAATTTGCTCTGCGCTCTCCAAAGTGATGGAGACCATGGTTAACCACCATCTTGTGAAATATTTAGAGACCAATTCACTTTTAAATGATCGACAGTATGGCTTCCGTAGTGGTCGATCTACGGGAGACCTGTTGGCGTTTCTATCGGAACGTTGGAGCCGGTCAATCCACCCGCTGGTGGTGAGAGTAAAGTGGTTGCTCTAGATATTCTAAGGCGTTCGATCGTGTGTGGCACGGGGCACTCGTGACTAAGCTAGTGGCTTTTGGTGTCGGTAATGTCTTCTCTCGATTTATAACGAGTTTTCTCAGAGACCGCACTATACGTGTTGTTTTAGATGGGGTCTCATCAAACGAGTTTCAGCTAAATTCAGGGGTACCGCAAGGTTCTGTTCTTTCTCCTACCCTTTTTCTTATTTTTATTAATGACCTTCTTGGTCAGACCATCAACCCTATCTACTCTTTTGCAGATGACAGCAACATTGTCATTCATTTTCATTCGATCACAGGCCAAGCTCTTTGGAGATAGAGGGCATGCGGCCAGAACATGAATGACACACTCAATCAAGACCTTTCCACAATCTCCGAGTGGGGTCGCGCGAATAAGGTCGATTTTAATGCACGCAAGACCCAATGTTGTATGTTAACCCACAGACGGGCTGTGGAATTGACATTGTCATCTGTAACTATGGATGGTATAGGTATTGAGGAATCGGATACTCTTGATGTTCTGGGCATGAGAATACAATGTGATGTCCGTTGGAATAAGCACGTATTTCAAGTGTCGAAAGAGGCATTCAAGTGTCTCGGTTTTCTAAAACGGTGCAAGACTTACTCACTCCATCCGATCTCCTTACTATTTATACCAGCTATATCCGGCCAAAAATGGAATACAACTCTCATATATGGGCAGGGGCTCCACTGTCTATTCTGAAGCTTCTGGACCGTGTTCAGGGGAGGGCGTGGTGAAGCTTATCAATGACAGTAGTGTATCCAACTCTATTGATTCATTGGAGCATCGTCGGAATGTGGGTTGTGTGACACTTTTCTATCGATATTACCATGGGAGATGCTCATCTGAGATAAGTGAACTTATTCCACGAGGCCGAGTTTTATTCGTAATACTCGCTTATCTAGTAGAGCACATCCGTTTGTAGTTGATTGTCCTGTGTTTCGCACAACGCATTACAGAGAAAATTCGTTTTTAGTCGAACGATTCGTATGTGGAACAAACTTCCCGCAGAAGTCTTCCCTGTTACTTACAATTTAGAAAAATTTAAATCAAATATCCACAAACACTACTCCCTCTTTCCTCCTTCCCATACCTTATTTTCCTGATCAATACAATGCACTGCATGAGTAGGGGGCATCCCCTGAGTATTGGTTAAATTATAAAAAAAAAAAAAAAAAAAAAATGATTTTTTTATTTTTTGCAGTTTTATTCCTGCATTTCTTATAAGATTTTACCCTTAAAAAATTTGGTTTGCCTGCAAAGGATATCTGAATATATATATATTAAAGTAGCATTTACTAAAATTTTTATATTGTTATTAAAATGTACCAAATTTCATAAAAATAAATTCAGCAAAAATGTTTTAGAATTGCTGCCCAAATAATATAAATATTCAGTTGGTGCAACTTCGGTTTGTTGATAATTCGACTGTCACAACCGAATTGATAATAAAAAATTGGACTGAATTTATGAGGTTATAGCATCGAATATACGAGGTTACGGCAAACCTCATTCATTCGGTTCAAAAAAAAAAATCGGTTGTCAGACCAGCATTTTATGTGAGTGTATTTATATTAGAATGTCCCTTCAAATAACGACAAATCGGGATAAATTCTATAAGAAGGTTTAATTGAAATAAGAAAGCCGTTTGAGCTTGGTTTTTCGAATGTCTTTATTGAAAAAATTAGGCTTAATTTATACTATAAAAATGCTTACTAAGTATTTCTAGTACAGTGGGAAGTGTAGCAGTGGAGTAGACATTTTCAGTTAGACAAAAAAAATGAACAATGTACAATACCGAAAGGGTTGACTGTTTAAAATGTTCACAGTGGTTGTAACTAACGTTTAATTGAATATTCTCAGTCAATCTAGCTGTAGTCTCAGACAATTCAACTGTGACCACAGTAGCTGTTCACGTTGGTAACTTGATAGCCTTTTACTTCAATTACCCAAAATAAACTTGTTAGTAATAAACGAATTCAATTCATACTATGCATGCTACAATTCAATATTCTTATGTGAAAAATAATAAGGGCAGTACGTCAATTGTACGATAGTCCAATAATCCTAGCATTTTTTCCTGCAAATATTGTTATGGTAATAGTATTTAATAGATAGACCTATTTTGGTATCATAATTGCACCAAGTTTAGAGCCCGGATTCGAAAAAATCTGTGATATATGAAAAGTCGGAAAACATTGCGAAATATTTATATGGAATTTTTAGTAGTTTGATATTCCAAACAACTTTTTGGAGCTGTTTTTGAATTCTAAGACAACATAAAAGAATACTTGACCACTTTGAGTTCTTAAAAAGCAGATGATATTTGGGATTTCCAAGCAATATCGGGATTTTAGTAAGATTTTTTTTTTTTAGTTGAAATTATGTTGATTGCAAGAGTAATTTTTAATTTTCACATAACTGTGGTACTTCGAAAATTCTGCTGGTGCAAAATCAGGACTATTTCCAGTTTTCGTTGCTGAATTTCAACTATTTGTACGGGCTTCTTTTTATGAGTGTTTCTCTATGTATAGTCTGAAAACAAGAAACGCCTAGTATACAGAAAATATTGAAAACAAATTTTAGAAAATTTTTATTGACAAAATAGTTGTCCTATATTGGAGAAGAAAAATATGCCCTTAAAATATACGTCTGTTCTTAAAAGTACCAAAAATATGCTTTACAAAGGAAAATATGCTATTAACAGCAAAATATGCAATAAAATGCTCGAACAAATCGATGCTAGCATTGATTAACTGTTCTAAAAGGTAAAATATGTTTCCTGTGGGTCGTACGGGAAATTTTTATTACGACTCACAGAAACATGATGCAGCACGTATCAGTTTGCGCTGTTAAAGACTATATAAAATATGAACGTATATCTTCTTCAAGTGTAGTTAGTTTGTTTAGCAATTGATTGTTTAGAAGCCTATTACTTGAATGTATAATGTAACCTAGCTTAATTGTGCGTTACTATTTTCGAGTGTACCCTATTACACACATTAACTTTTAACAGTTTGAGAAACATTGAATGTTTTCATCCAACTAGGTGTGTGTCCTTACTTACTTCCAAAGCGCCACTAGTATGTGAATCTTTAAACTAACGGCAAGAGTAAAACAACAACCATACTGGCACTAGTAAAAGACTTTTTTGCAATATATAATATAGATGACTCCACAAATTCGGAAGTCTTATTTAAAACGGAAATGCGCTAAGCAATATGGCGTTAATACATACCCAGCAAAAAATTGCCAAAAGGTAAGCGGGTTTGTAATCAAGCATTTTGGGCAGCAAACGCATTCCTTACTAGATTACCTACTCGATTCTTTTAACAGGGCGTGAGACTAAAATAATTGATTCTTTAGAATTGATTATTTTTTTACCGAAGAACCATTTACTTATATTTTTAAGAACTACATACATTTTTTAATAAAGAAATAGTTCCATTGTAAAACTACGAAGTACTTACACAACAAAATAAATATAAATAGTTCCCCTAGAAAAAATAAGAAGTACTTAAATTAAAAAAAAAAAAAAGTAGTTCCATAAGTAAATTCAACTTTTACTCACACGTGATTCTCCTAGTCACTCAAATATAACGATCAAAACTCATACTGAAATAAAATCCTAAAAAGTGAAACATCGAAGTTATGATAACATGGTACGATTCAAAATTGAAAAACAAAGATATGACTCACACACAATCACCCTCGAAAATTTTTTTTTACACTCACTCACGATAATGTCAGTAATTTCAACTTCCACTCACAATTTTCTGCTCACGAGCGCTTCCCTAATTTATACCTAGCCACAGTTTAATAAAATTGAGGCACCATGCAATTTCTGTTTTTAGTATTATTTCATGCAAATAAAATTAGTTTGAAAAAATATATGAGACAAATTCTTTAAAATTGTATAACTTCTTTTTTCAAAATTAGGAACTACTTCCAATAACGTCCTTTTATTTAGAAAAAGTATATGATTACTTCTGGAGTACAAAAAGTTTACATATAAGTTAATAACATTGTTATTTTTCTTTAAGTAAATAATTACTTTGTTATTGAGTTCATGCTTTCTGGTTTAAATTTAAAGAATTGATTACAACACTACTTGCTTTTTGACTCTATCGTTGGAATGAGTTTGGTATTGCTGTTACTAAATTTGGCAATGAGATATGTTGGCAAGTGTGGGCATCACCTTCTTTTTGGAATGTGTAATTTTTTCCTGGGTATTACCCCTTGTAACACAGTTGGTTACCGCAAGGCATTAAAATAAGGCTTTCCTATTGTATTTTCATGTATCAGAGTCGGTAAAAGTAATGTTATTCAAGATGTTTTTTTTTGGGAACGGGTATACCGTTACAGTATCCGTTATGATCTGAATACTGGTATGTTTAAGAGGTTTTATTACATTTTTTCTTCGTATAAACACTTAGGTTTATCAAAAAAAAAAAAAAATGAGAATACAAAGATTTGTAATTGTTTAAATATTTGTATAGTTACCGGGAAAATATCTGTTACCACTTATATAAATAACGGAAAAGAAGTTGAGTTTTTAAGAGATAACAGTAACAGTATTCACTTTGAGACAGTATTTTAGCTTATAACGATAACGGTAACTAACGTGTTCATGGATATCATGAATTATGTATGCTTCGTTCAGACAGAAAAGTAGATCTAGTAAGCACAGGGTTAACTGTATATGTTTGTATGGAGATTAAGTAGAAATTCACTTTCTCACTAGATTAACCAATTTTTATAAAGATTTTTAAGACTTAGTAGGAAGATAGGTTGGTCATTTTAGACATTTTCGAAAATTGTATTACCTAATCCCGTCGTCTGGAGGGATTACGTATTACAAGTAAATCAATTAAAATCGAAACTTTGCTTACACCTAAAAGGTTAATTTTTTTTTTAAATCTTAGCTTAACAAGTGAAATTTCTATCAAAAAATTGCAAAAAATTTTGATTAATGTTTTATTTATTATTTATACATAAATTTGTAATGAGTACATCTTACTTTATGTATTACTTTACATAATAAAATAAGGGTTAGCGATAAGAAATTTAATCATTACTTTAATACGAAACATAACTAGTGAGCAATAATAGGTTATTCATCTTATTACTTAAAAAAATTGTATTTTTCTTTAGCTATACGGTAAGGTGTCAGTCTTGGTATATCTCGAACGAATTTACATAAATGAAAAATTCTTTTATGTTTTAAGCTATCAAATATTATATGCCTCGGTGGCTTAGGCTGAAGAGCAGTCACCTGTTAATCTGATGACCCGGAATCGATTCCCGGCTCTCCATGTTTTAAAATAAAATTAATAAAATATTTTTTAAATTCGTAATTTTTTCAATGGTTATTATTCATACGCTTGTATGCATAAAGGTAACCCATCATAATTTATCATAATAATTACGTAAGGCTGCCAGTAATGCATAACTCATTACACGCATCATAGAAAATATATGGTTGCAAACGATAGTGGCCACTAAACAATGTTTCCTACAGCTTTAAATGGTTGTATAATTTAAATAACTATTGTATCAATCATATTTCGCCAATAATATGGTTGCACTCATCATGATTTAGTAAAAATTATATTTTTTCAGTTACCATAATAATATAGTCTTGTCTACAGTTATAATATAGTATTATTATCACATTTTTCTCTCTAACTACAGCAATATTGTAGTTGTGCAAACTATAAGACTATGTGTCAGTTTTTTTTAAGCGTCTTCGCTCTTTAGTGTCATTTCCTGTTGAGTTTTGTGAAAAGAAGTTGTGAGAAACAGTCAGCACCACAAATCACATATTATTAAACAAAAAGACATTAACACAGACAAAAAACCGTAGTTGTTGTTAATTGTAATGGAGATTTGTTTTGTTTAAGAAGGAATATCTTTGTAGTCTCAGCCAGGCACGTAGCTAGGGGGGGGGGGGGGGGCTTGGGGGCTAGAGCCCCCCCCGAAATGATTTGACAAATTTAAAAACTTAATACAATTCGTCAGAAAGTAACATGTTATTGATAAATTTAATATGAAAATATTTATTTTTGACTGGATCAAAAGGAAATAGTTTTCTATGATTCGAATCTTAAAATTTCGTAAGAAAACATCGCCTGCAAATGGGCGGCTATCATTGTTAGAGTTGATTTTCGACAAAAAGCAATAAATAAAGTCTTTCATAAGAGATTTCGGAGTCTTTGACTTAAAATATAATTAAAAAATTGTTTGAGACAATGCAAACGTAAAATAAATATGTCTAGACAGAAAAAACTCAAATTGAGTTTTATTTAAAATATGTTGTTTCAGCAAAATGTTAACTGAATTCGGTCGTGTTGATGCAATTGTAGTAAACAACTAAAATAATTTGTATCTATTTAATTAATAATATTTTTATTCACATTCATTAAAAATTTAATTGAATATTGTTTACTATTGGGAAAAATTACAAAATTTTAAAAAAATCGCCAAAATTTAAAAAAATCGAGAACACTTGAAAAAATCGCAAAATTTGAAAAAAAAAAATTGCAAAATTTAAAAAAAAATCCTCAAAATTGCAGAAATTTAAAAAATTCCCAAAATAAATGCGAAAATTCGAAAAAAATTTAAAAAAAAATCACCAAAATTAAAGAAACGCGAATTTTCAACATTAAACGATTTTTTAATTTTGGCGACTTTTTAAAATTTTGAATTTGTTTCAATGTTGTTATTATACGTTATAAAAACTGAAAATTTTTTTATACCAAATTCATTTTCAATTAAACAGTTAATTGAAAGTAAGTTTGAAATCGAACAAAAGTTTAATTGAAATTTTTTTGACAATAATTTTTTCGTGCATTTTCACATAATCTTTTAAAATGGAGATACCACTGAGACTCAAAATTAATTTTAATTGTGCCGTAAAATTCGTTACTTTACTTATAGTGCAATATTTTTATTTAAATTTGGTTTGCTAAGCACGCATCCGGTAACATAGTTTCAGTATGTTTTTTACGATATTACTACGATTATCTCAAAATCCATTAAAGCGACTTGTGTTCCACACAGAGACCATATTTTTTTAATTTTTCGAAACAAATTTAAGCCTCAAACTTTGATCGATATGCATAATGTGTTAACGTGGTCCAATGTGACTCAATTTTCTCAATTTTTTGTAGACTAAATGTAAACAAATTTCGATTGGCGCTCATTGAAATGCGACATTTTAAAATCAAGCAGCTAAACCAGTATTTGTGTTATAACGATGTGGTTTTTTTTGACATTTAAAGGTTTTTTATTTAAAAAAATATTAAAGAAAATTTGAAAAGCATTTGAAATTGTTCAAAATATAAATCAAAGTGAATTGGAAATACATAATTTAGTTTTTAAATAAGACCTGGGCGATGTCAGGTATATTTTTAAATTTTCCAATTCTATATTTTCTTTATCATCATTTCTTTCAGACTACAATCACGCTTGCTTGAAAAATTTACAATTTTTTAATACAAGACATGAAGTATAGCCCCGATCTTAAAAAAAGTCAAATATATGAAAAGTGGGAAAAATAGTGAATAATTTGTTAAAATAATTCATCAAATAGTGGCAGCCTGGGTTTACGACATACATAGTATCAAAATGGTTTTCAAAATGTGTGTTTTCTCGAGCATTTTAACACTGTTTTTAAATAACTTATATTAAATTTCGCATGATTATATAAAGCATCATATTAATTTTAATCGGGTTATTAGAAGTTGAAACTTTTTACTTTTTTTTACATTTATCAAGTTTTAGCTACCCTAGAAGTATATTAGCACATAAAAATATAAAGTAACGCAATTTTATTTTTCGCGGTTTTCAAAAAGTTTCCACATAATCCTTTTTTTATTTAATTAAAATAAAAATTAATATTTAGCTAAAAATTTAACGTAATTAGACAATAACGATGCATATCCAACTTAAAGTACACAAACGTTTTCAAATTTGACGTGTTTCGCGGATTGTGATCAAACAGATTAAAGCGTTGTTTCGCGATATATACATCAAAATTCGCAAAATAATGAACACAATAAGTAAAAATGAAAAAATGAAAAAATGCATTTTGTGGATTTCTATTATGAATACATGATTGCCCATTTACGTACATGATTGCCCGTTACGTGTAGGTAAAAATTAGCAAACAAAAAAAAAAAAAAAAAAGCTGTTACTCTAGTGTGCAAAAAAAAAAAATATATAATCAAAATAAAAAATCGAAAAGCCCCCCCCGAAACAAATTCCTAGCTACGTGCCTGGTCTCAGCCCCCTATATCCTGGAAGTTCCCGGCAAAAGTTTATATGTCACGCACCCCTTAAATAAACAAATTAGTACAAAGTGATAAAAAAAGTGATTTAATGTGATGATGTGGGGAGATATTTGGAACCATAATATCATATCATGATACAGAAACTGATAAGAGTATAGTCGCCACAACCATAGTAACATTGTTGTCGCAATCATAACTCCAAAATGTATTATACTCTTCGAATATGGTTCCCTCAACCATGTTTTTTCTTTGCGTGTACTTTCAGGACATTTCATACAAAAAAGTAAGAATTATAATGTAAAGGGTCAAAACCTTCAAGTTTCGATTACTGGGCTCATAATTTTGTAAGGAGTGATTTTGCTGGGGGTTTATAAATTGACGTGTCTTTAACATTTGCATATTTTGCATACACTAAGTACTTTCTTTGTCAAAACGACAAAGTCCATTTTAATGCGGTACCAGTCAACCCCCATATAAAAAAAATTTTAAAATCCATTTGATTAGAAAAATAATTTAGCTGTTATTCCTATACAATTTTGATACAACTTATACCTAAAATATTTGAAAAATAACACCAAGTTTTTTTTTTTTGGTTTTATAGGGCCTCCAAAAATCGCAAAAAACAGCAATATTGTCTACATAATATTATATATTTGATTAAATTTTAACTTTTACACCTCAAACAATAAAAGTAACTTATTTTTGTTATTCTTCAGTGTTTTTGGGTGTGAGCAGTGGGTTTCCATACTACTCAGTGTCGCTCAATCTGCTCTCTTTTTATTTGTTTCTAAACTCGCAACGATCAAATGAAAACATATTGCAGAAATTTAAAAGTTTAAATTAATTTGTATTATGTTTTTAAATATTTTAATATAATGTTTAATTATTTTAAATATTGATGATAAAATCAGCAAGAAAAAACTAAAATATATTAATTTTTAACAAAAATAACAAAATATAAGCAATATAAAAGAGATAGTGATTTAAGCAACAATTTTTAAAAACATGTTGCAATAATTTTTTAGTGGTAAAAAAATGTTTTCATTTGCTTGCCCGGAGTTTGGCATTTAGTTGCTGTGAGGCGTGGGAAGTGTAGTATATCTATTTGTATATACTCTTTGGCTTGAGTTGCCCAGATTTGATGACTCGATTTAAAATATTAAAAAATTTACTCTACATACAATTTACGAGTCTGTTAGTACTTTGCACACTTCAAGAGCTTTGTAACGGCCAGAACTATGCGAAAACCGAGCTAAATAAAGTTACATACGGGAAAGAAAACGGTGTTCGTCGATTCAACAAAGAAGAAAGTGCAGAAAGTGCGTCTAGGGGTTTAAGACACGTTGTTTAAAAAAGGTTTAATTTTCTGTCTAAACGCAGTATCACTGTGATATTAATACATTTTTTCCAATGCTTTTATATTAAGTTTATGAGAGTGTTTTTTTTTTATTTTTTGTTGTAAATTTACAGCAAAAGTTTTTTCCTATTCTCAGATACAAAAGTGATGATGATGACTGCAGTTCAAGCATAACGATTGTCAAACGATTGTAACGAAAAACTCTTTAAAAATGTAATGAGAACCAGAATACATGAATACATAAATACATTCGTGCATTAATATGTGTTACACTTTTACTCACCAAGTGGGTACCCCACTACATGTTCTACTAATGAGTTATTGCCTTGAAGGAAATGATAATTATTTTTTGGAAATTTACCAAAAATAGCACAAATCTCATTAAATAAAATGTTTTGACAGTAAATGGTGCTGCTCTTTTGTATTTGAATGTATGTATGCATATGATGATGATTTTATGTACAAATGTATAATTGTATTTATGCCATTTACATGATTACGTGGTTTTTATAATGACAACTAATGAGACACAATTTCATTTTTTTGTCGTTATCGTCAACATGGCTGCTGTTGTTTACCCAAGTAAAAAAAATTGATGTGGGGCAACATCAAATTATATATTGTGTTAATTAGATATGCGATTATATTAAATTGTATCGAATTAGCTCGAATTCGATGCAATTAGATACAAGTTTGTACAATTTGAAAAAACATGGCTGAGGCAACCATATTCGAAGAGCATCATACGTATTTGGATTTATGATGGCGACAACCATTTTACTAATGTTGTGACAACCATACTCTTATCTTTTTCTTAAACATAATATGATAATTAGATTACCATGTATGGTGCCCAATTGATCTCAATATTAGTAATATGTATGAGTTTTCTATCACTTATATGTATCGCTGCGCCCACCTTCGGTGTTCCTATATCCCTTAACCCCACCGAAGTAAAATAATGAATCAGGGCTATGAAACAAAAGGCTTCAATAAATTCGCTAACTCTAGATCAGGTGGCGAGCAGCAACTGTTCTAAGATTTATCATCTCGCGTAATTACAGTGTTGAAAGTTTGAAGCCCTTCATCCTTTCCAAAGAAGCGTTTTTCTTTGTTAACTTCAATGTATTTGGTATTTTATACTGAAAATGTTCTATTTATGCATACAGTGTATGAAAAAATAATATGATAATTACGTCTAAAATAAAATATGTATTTATATATTTAAAAGTCAATTAAAATATAAATTGATTCAATTAAATATTGTTTAGAAACAATCAAATAAAATCTTTAATTAGATATTTTAGGTTGATAATTTTTTCTGTGTACTCAAATAAAGAGTTTTTTTATGTAGACATCGAAAATAGAAATAAAATTCAGACCCAAAGCTCCGATTTAGCTTAAATACGGATAAATTGTTCTTGATCTCAAACCATATAACTAAATATTTAGCCAAGTTACTGATTTATGCGATAACAACAGAAAAAATTCGCTCAAATGAAATAGAACCAGTTTAACAGATTTTTGAACTAACTTTTTTTTATAAGAAATGTTACAAATAGTGTATTAGAAATCTTTTGCCGAATAGTTCTTACATTCATTTTCATATTTATTTAGTATGAAAGTACAGTGTACTTTAGATATAGACTAAATTAAACGGAACCGCAATACTTTTTATGTTGAAAAATCAGCCGTGTTTGACACTTTAAAGAGAAAAGTTTTATGGAAAACTAGATTTCTCTCAATTTTTTTAGATGAAAAATGCAGCATTGAAAGTATATAACATTCGTATATATAATTATATGAACATTTAAGTTGAGTTATATGCGAGCCCATTTATAACACTATATTGTATATATAGCACTATATAATTATGCATACTAAATATACAGGACCATATAAAATAATATATTTTTATATATGCCCACATATACAAATTTTTGAAACAACACAAATCTAAATTTTTTTGTTTTTAATTTTTTTAAAGAGAAGCAACACTCAAGAAATTCTTTCTATTTATTTATGTGTTGTTTTCTTTGGAAAGAGTATAGTGGAGTGATGAAATGTGAGGAAAGATGAAGGGCTTCAAAAATGGCAACACTGTAATTGCGCGAGATGATAAGTCTCAGAAAAGTTGTTGCTCGCCACCTGATGGAGATTTGGCGAACTTATGAAGCTTTTGGTTCATAGCCCTGATTCATTATTTTACTTCGGTGGAGTTAAGTGCTATGGGAACACCGAAGGTGGACCTGCGATATATGAGGGATAGAAAACTCGTCACCGGGAATTGAACCCGGGACCATCTGTGTAATAGTCAAACGCGCTAACCATTTCTAACCATTACACCTCCATTAGATATGAGTACTTATGCTGTAACATAAATGTTTATATAATATAATTTATATTGATACATTTAAGGCTGAATTAGTTGTACGTTTCGTTCCGTCACAAATCAGCTGGTTTCTGATGTATGAAAATGAGTGTGTGTGGTTAGTTTGTCTGTAATGTACGTTCCGTGCCGGACGAACCTATAGAAAACAGAATTTCAGTACTCCGTTAAGTGACAGCTAAAAACAGCTGATTGCTCTCACATAAAAATACTCAGCTCAGGGATGATAAAGTTGGTACTATAGTACTTTGTATGGTACTATTTTAACCTTGAAATTACTATGGTACTCCTTTGATCCATTTAGTACTATTAAAAATTTTTCTATATTATTATTTTAGTCACATTAAAAAGCTTATAAATAATTAAATCCGTAATTCGATTTAGAAATCTTTTAATGAAATATTATTATTAATAATATATTCATTAATATTTATTAATATATGTATTAAAAAAATATTAAAAACTTGAGGAATTTAAGAAAAAATCTATAAATTTTATAATTTTTGTTACCAACATTGCTTAACTTTTAGTGTTTGTATACAAATAATTTTTATTTACGGTTTGTTTGGTAATTAATAAAAATTTTTTTGTACTATTGGGGTCGAAAAAGTACTATATTCTATGATGGATTTACATTTTGAAATTCCCATTTATCGTCCCTGACTAGCTTGCTACGGAATAGAATAGATAACCACACAGAATAGAAATTCGGAAGGGCACGTAACAGAAACGTCACGGAACGGCAAGACTAATGGAGCCTTTAATTGTATAAAGTGGTATCTAGGTTAGGTTAGGTTAGGAAGGGTTATGTGCCCAAGGGCACAACTCCACTCGGAGACCAATACGGTCCATTGTGAATCCCTTCAGAGAAAAAACGGTGAGAAAGAATAGAAATAGACAGAAAAAATAGCTTGAAAGATAAATATAAAGAAAGGTAGAAAATGTATTTACTCCCCAGAAACCGGATCCTAACGTCCCCTTACCAGAAACAGCCGTCCTATCTCCCTGACAAATCTCAGCAAATCAACTGGATTGTATCCAGCGACACACCCGAGTTCGTCGTTAAATCTATCTCCTAGCCATTTCTGTCTGAGACCCTGTAACCTAGGACAGTGGCACATTATATGCTCCACCGTCTCCAGTTCCTCAACGTCCTCGCACAGCCTACAAAAATCCGGTATGTCCCTGTCCCATCTGCTTGTGAAAGCCCCTGACAGTACAATGACCGGTCAGGAACCCGTAAGGGTCCTGAGACCTTCCCTGTCCAGTCCAGAAGAACCTTGGTTGCCCCTGCGTCCAAAGCGGGCCATAACGCCCTAGACACCCTACAGTCCATTCTGTTCCTCCATGATTGGTTAACGGTTTCGCGGAATCCCTTCCGTATAACCTCAAAGTAGTAACATAAAGGGGCTTTACCCCCCGTCTCTTACTGCCAAGTCCAGATTTGAACCCTCCCTCGCAAGTTCGTCCGCCAACTCATTGCCATCCACCTTGCAGTGTCCGTTGTATCTAAATATATACAAACTTTTTTACTTGGGTATTTGGTTTACAAATGATTGTAATTTTAAGCAAATGAATTGAAACAAATTTTGTGTGACAAATGAATTGTTGTTGTATTTTTTTTTAATATGTTATACAAGAATGTACTTTACATATGAAACTACATAAGATTCATATGAATAGATATAATTTGTTATTATAAATATGTTGTTGATGCAAAGATGGGACTAATGTATAAAATAAAATTATTAAAAATAGTATCCCTATGGGGAAGGGACCGGTTCTGCGTGTGCCACACGATCGGTCCCTTCGTGCCAGAGACCCGGTCCTCTGCTAAACCCTAAATTATGTAAACAACTGGCAACTTTAACATTGGCTTGTCATAGGAGGGTATCATTTGTACTGCTTTAAACCACATAGTGGCGTGCCACAGGACTAACCAAAGATGGGCATACCACAAGACTGTCGCAAAAGGGTCATGTCGTACAAATAAACGAAAACTAAACAGCTTTCAATGGGTAAAATCTGTCCAACTGGCTTTTTCTTCTTAATAAGCATTCTGGTTAAGTGGTATGTCCTCCGTTTACCATTCACAGGATTGTTAATTTTAGGACAATTGCACTGCTTAACCCACTTAGTATTAAATTACACAAGCCCTGTGATAACTCCTTCTTTAACCCGTCACTTTTAGGTCAATGACTAATCATTCCCAATAGGAATTATAATAGGAAAATATGGTCTAATGTTACACTCTCGAGACCAGAGTTTTGAGGAATTGATTTGATTTAATTTATTTGTCTTACATACAACAAGATTTACATCTTTAATTACAGTATAGGAATTTAAATAGTTAATCACATAAGTTGTTAAAAAAAATTTCTTAATATTAAAAAAAAAAAGAAAAAAAAAAATTATAAAAAATTATAAATTAATTAATAAACAATACATAAATTCCAAATAAATTTGCGATATTAAAAACGTTTAAGAAAAATATGAACATAAAATAAAATAATTATAATTATGCATAGCAAAAAAGAAATGTGATAATTTTGACAATCAATTTTTGTTTTTTTTTTTTTTTTTTAAAAATATTAATTATATAATGATTATGATTGTATGTAACAAGAAAAATATTTTGTTACATCTCTTTGAAATTGATTGTGTTGTTGTTTGTTTGGATGCTGTTCGGAAGGTAGTTCCAAAGATGGACCGAATGAAGAAAAAATTGGGTTTTGATGCCTCACTTAGGTGTGTAAAAGTTTTAATCTTTTTACCCCTCACAGACCTCGAGAAGGTTAAGTGGTTGTGAAGATATGAAGGCTCTTTTAGTATATTATTTTATGTAGTAACGTAAGTATCTTGATGTTCAAAAGGCTTTCAATAGACATTCCATACAGTTTTCTGGAATAAGTCGAGACTCTACTATTTTTTCGTAAGCCAAAAACGTTTCTTATCACATTGTTAAAGATTTTCTTAACTTGTCCATACTATTTGAATCACAATTTGCAAAACCTTCACAGCCATATAGTAAGCAGGGCATTAAATAGTTTTGGCATTCCCTAATTCCCATTTTTTTTTTAAGAATTTAAGTCTTAGGAATGAATCCCTGGTCAACTTTAAGGGCTTGAATGAATTCCTTTTTTTCATTCGATTTGTCTTAAAGCAAATCATTTCCATTTTTTCAATTCCTTCATGAAATTATGGTATTCATTCAAATCTAGTTAATTCAACTTTTGGTCAGGGAATTCATTTCATTTTTATTAAATTCCTAGAGTGGCTTAACTTTTTGTTTAATTCCCGAAGGACTTAGCTTTTTTAACATTTTACGGCAAGGTGGAGCAAAATGGCATTTATGGATAGTAATTGAAAAAATGGCAAATGCTGCAGTTTGCTGCAAATGCCAAAAAAAAACTTGCCCTACTAAGACTATTTGAGAAGTATTTGTTGGTGAAGCCATTACATATAATTTACTTGTTAAGATTTTGTATTTCTAATTTTATTAAAAAATTGCCATGTTACTGGAAACACTCGTTCACTTTACTCCGAAGTTGGAAGAATAGTAAGAAGTGCGAAAACTACTTGAAAACTACTTCCATACAAATTTTAAACAAAAACTAGAAGTTTTCAAAAAACTAGTTTTTGGTTGTATTACATACAAATGAGATATTAAACATATATTCAATATTTGAGTTTTAAACCACTTAACTCAAAAAGCTTGAAATCTTTTTTTATGTTCTGAGTTAGATTGACTGCATTAATATCCGCATTAAAACTTTTTAAATGTCTTTTACAGCAGCATATTACAATTTTGACACTTTTTTCCGGGATCCGCAAAAAAACTAACGCCAAATCGGGAAATTAAAATAGAAAAAAAAAAACACTGGCTTAATATTCCTATGATTAATTTTAAGTACTTACACTCATAAAACAAGCCCGTACAAATAGTTGAAAATTTAGCTATATAACAGAAAATAGTACTTAAATTTCAGAAGTTGAGAATCACAGTCTGCTAAATTTAGACGATCTAAATTTTGAAGAACTAAATTTGAGTTGACATTTAAATTAGCTAAGAATTTAGCTAAATTAACAGAACTTTAAGCTGAATTAACAGAAAATGTTTGCTATAAAGATCTGACTAGAGGCAGATCCATATTTATTGCCATGAATATAAGTACACCTATCTCTCGATTTACACGATATTTTTTGTACACGATTTTTATTTCTCGTGTAAATCGAGGAATATGGAAATTACCTCGAATTACACGATTTTTTTTTGTTTTTGGTTGTTCCAGAAAAGTTCGCCGAAATTATTTCATATACTCTTGATCAAGTCTTCAATGCTGACGAGTCGGGTTTTATTGGAAAAAAATGCCTGAGAGAACTTTATTGTCAAAGGGTATTATATAATGAAATCATTGGTTTAAATAAATAATAATAATGACTCAGGTGAAGACGAGTAAGAAATGGTTGCACTGATAACTAAAATTATTTGTGAAGGCCTTGAATTAGGACGAAAATTAGGAAATCACTTTGTCCAACATGACCAAAATGTGTTGAAAGAGCTCTAAAGTTCCAGAGATATATTCTCATGGCCTGCACAATATCGGGAGGTAAATAAAGAGTTGAACAATAATACGTCACAAGTCTTATAACAAAATATATTTCCAAATCTCGCGGGCTGAGTTATCTCCAACATTGAAACATAAACTTTTGAAATACTATCGAGTGATGAAAGTGATCTTCACCAACCAGAAAGATAAGATTAGTTGGCACTATTAGTTTGAAATGAACTGATCTCTTTTAATGAACTGATCTCGTTTAATGAACTGAATTATTATTTTTTATTAATAAATAGTGACTGATTTTACTGATTTTTTGCTTAATTTATAGTACCTGGTGTTATGGATTTTGATGTTATCCAGGCTTCAAAATTTATTTTTTGGTTTTTGATTTTATAACTAAATTTGTTATAAATTAACTCATTTTGTTAGTTTTTTGTTTTATTTACAAATAAATATATATATAAAAAATTACTTTATATACTGCATTTGCCTTTTTTTCGATTTACACGATTTTCCATACAAACTTTTTGAATTCGATTTACAGGATTTTTTGTGGAAAGTATATATCGTGTAAATCGGGAATAGGTGTAGTCATTAAAGAGTACTTACTAAGTAGTAGTAGTATTCTTTATTTCATTTCAAAATTAGCAATATATGTTTTTAATTTTAATATAAAATATTTTAAGAATAATTGTAAATCCAACTTTGACTCTATGTCGTCAGTCGGTATACTATTTGATAATTACTTTACACATGAATAGATTAATTTTTATACATTAAATTCAGCTATTAAATAATTTCGATATATTACACATGTTTGATATAATTTGCCAATAACTTCCAAGAGTGTGTTTTACCATCTAATAAATTTATTATTTCCTCTTCACTTAGTACAGTTTTCCAAAATTTGAAGCCCTAAAATTCCCTTAAAGCGTAACAACGACCCATAAAATGTTCTATGTCTTCTTTTTCTCTTAAATACAAAGTGAGCATAAAATTGAAGTATTGTTATTGAAATTAATTTAGTTATTATCATTTTGCTTATTCATATCACTTCTTGCCTTAAATACCGTTATATTTTATATCTTCAATCTTGTGTTATCGGTCATATATTTGACCCTGCAAGTGGATTAAGTTTCTAAAAATTCTACTTGTTTGGTCTACTTGTGCCAGCTCATTTGCTTATATTTAGTTCTTAACGCATTCAGTAAATTTACACGATTTGAGTTCCATTGTGTTTTGTTAAGATTCTGTGCCCATGACAGTCCATAATCTGCACTTATACTGTTCAGATCCTTAACCCAAAGTAGTTGCTGCTGTTCTAGGAGTTTAGTGAACTGATTTGGAAGTCTATGTTGGTTGTATTCAAACTTAGTCCTAGAAATATACCTTAAGTGTAGGTCTAGTGTGTACAGATTCCCGTTTTCCATCCCAGTTTCTAGCAAAGGTATATAGGTTGGTGTAAAAGCTGGGTAGTTTCAAAATTTTCTTATAAAAAACAGCTGCAGCTTATCAACCTCTTCAAAAAGTGAAAATCCCCATACTTGAGCCCATAACTTTGAACAGCTCTACTGACTGCCAAAAAGAGTTTCCATTTAGATCTTAGCGATATATTAGATTTATTGAGAAAGTTGTTCCAAGTAATATTTATGCTATTTTTCGCTGTAATGGTTCTATTTTCTACACGTTTTCTAAAAATCATTGTGGGAGACAGTGTGACGCCTAGGTAACAATACTCGGAAACTATTTGTATCTCTTCTCCATTAAAATACCATTTTTTTCGTGACAATTTTCCACCTTTTCTAAATACCATAATTTTGATTACTTCAACGTCCCACATTTTACAATATTCTTCTAATTTATGAATCATTTTCTGCAAGATTACTAACTTCGTCTGATAGAATAACGATGTTATCTGCATAAACAGTAGACGAATATTCAAGTTTTCAATTTTATTCCCTCCTTCTAAGTGGTCATGTAAGTCGTTCAAATATATCGCAAACAGTAACGGGGACAAAAGGCATCCTTGTTTCACACCTGATACCGTTGAAAGGGGGTCAGATAGCTCTTGGCCTGTCCCAAACCGCTGATTTTGTGTTTTTATACATATTTTCATAACTTTACTGTTTTTTTACCTACTAAGCTTGGAGTAAGGATTTTTGGTCCATTGTGCTCTATATCGATTAGTTTCCTTTTTATGATTACAAACAAAAATATGAGAAAATGACGCCATCTACTGATATCAGAGATACAAAAAACTAATGGTTTGAAAGCAATTGTGGTTTAAATTAAATAGAAAATTTTAAATTTGAGAATCGTGAATTACTAAATTTTAGGGCAAACAATCAAATCAAATACGGATGATATTTGTTTTTTAGGTAAAATGAGATAACTTATAACTTTAGCTAAAATAAATGATTTACCGATAGCAACAGAAAAAAAACTCAACTAAATTGGAACCCGTTCAACAGAATTTTGAACTAACCTTTATTATGAGTGTACAGTTGAAATTATTAAATAATGATTACATTTTGTTTGTTGCAATGAAATTGCAACCAATTATTTTCAGTGTGTAGATTTCAATGATGATAAAATATGGATATTCAAACTTTTTGCTTTTGTGCAAAAATTCAAAATAATTCTTTCAGAGTATAGTAAAGCAAATTTTGATGCGAAAAAACTTTAGTAAACAAGTTTTTAAACACTTGGCGATATCGAAAAATTACCCAGTCTGAAAAAATTTTGGATCCTTTTCTGAAGGGTTTATTCTATGAGTCGAAAATGAAACAAATAAAATACATATTTTAAAATTTCATAATTTTATTGTCTAAAATTACTCATTATTTTGGACGAACATATGAGCCTTCTAAAAAGAATAATAAAGACACACAAAATTTAAAAAAAATTATTAATCCGAAAATATGTTTTAAAATAACTCAGAAATGTAATTGAAGTGCTTAATATAAAAGCCAAATTTTAGTTTTAGTTTCTTTTCACCTTTTAAAGGGTGAAACGGTTAAAATATGACTTTTGCAGGACGTTTATTCTTTGCACTTGTAATAAGTGTTTAAGCAAGACTTCTATCAAACATTAATCAATGGACATCTATAAAACAACGAAAATCCACAATCAAGAAATGTGGCTTATCAAGTTTTACAATAACCTTTTCAATTGAATTTGAATATTTGTGAACAATTCAAAAAAGGGTCCAAAAAAAATTAATATTTGATCCTATAGAATTTTTTAAATATATTCTAAGTAATTTTTGAGTCAGAAAAGAACGCTTTTTGGATGAATCACTTTCATGCAAAAATTTCAGTTCTAATAATAATAATAATAATAATTTCTGACTCATTTGGGGCTTGTTTGCTGACAGGCTAATACCCAATAAATCTAATAAATATTAATTCTATTTAAAAACTCCCATCTATGTATTATTTAGTTTTTCATATGAATGTAAGGTTTAGTACATGTTTTTACATATATCGATTAGGCTATATCTCGGACACTAAGCGAGATAAAGCAAAATGGACCAAAAAACCGTTACTCCGTATCTATTAAGTAGTCTTTATTACTACATATATAAACGGTATATATAAATGGGCTTGCCTCTGATCAGATCCGGAAAGACATTTTTAGCAAAAATTTTTTTTAATTCTTTAATTCTTAGTTAATTTAACTATAACTGTCATTGCTTAAATTGTAGTTAAATTAACTAAGAATTTAGCTAAATTAACAACATTTTATGTTAAATCAACAGCAAATTCGGAGAAAAATAACTATCCGGATCTGACCATATTAATTACCGGAAGTGAAATTGATTAATAAAGACTACTTAATAGGTGCGGATTAACTATTTTTGGTGCTTTTTTTCTCTTTCACGTTTACACTCATAAAAACAGGCCGTACAAACAGTTGTAAATTCAGCTACGACAACAGAAAATAGTAACCAATTTTGCGCCAGCAGAACTTTCATTGAAGTTGAGATCTAAAGTCTGCTAAATTTAGGCTGTTAAACGTCTATTTAATATATTTAACTAACAATCAGCAATTTTTTTTTGCTGACTCGCGTTTCAGTTAAACGCTTTTATCAAAAAATTAATTTTGAACTAATGTTTAACTAATTTACGTGGCTACCAAAATTGTGCTGATAAATACATTAATAGCATTGAGAACAAGTAAAAAGTATAGATGTAGATGTAGATGTCGCAGCTTGTATGAACGAAGTAGTAGAAAGAAGAAAGAAAAAGACACTAACAAACACAACAATTTAAGACTTTTACAAAATGCAAGCGAGATTAATTTCGTTCATTTAATTTTTTATTTTCTATACTACACATCAAATAAAGGCATGCATGTGCGTTATAATAAATATTCTGAATATAAAAAATAAAAATAAAACAATAAATAAATTAAAAAAAACTTATTTAAAAAAATTATTAGTGAATGATATTTTGATAAATATGAAAATTGAGAATGCAGGCAAAACTAAAATACGATTGATGCTACTGTACAAAACAATATTTTGATAAATTAAGGATAAAATATTAAATACGCTTTGGCTCAACGCTACAAAACAATGTACACCAGTCCCAGGTAGTTTTTTTTAAAGATAAAGGGTTTCTATGATATTTAACCATACTTTGAATATTTAATTTTTGTATTTAGAATTATCTTCATTTTATTTTAGTTATCTTCATACATACATATGCATTAGGGTGTTCGGAATAAAAAAAAATTAGAAATACCTTTTGAAGTTAATTGATGTGGATTATCCTGCGTGCATCCCAAATACTGTTGCCATCACCTAATGGCCACGATTACGTTTATGGTCAAATGAGAGCAAACATGGTACCCATCTTGCAGACAGCTTCCTTAACCCAACTGATCATTTAAAATCGAAACCACACTGCCATATGAAATGCCTATGGCATCACCAATCACACGCACTTTTACTCTTCGATCGGCCAACACCATATCGTGGATTTTTTCAACATTTTCGGGTGTATTGACCTCAATTGGTCGTCCAGAACGTTCAGCGTCATTTGTACTTGTGCGGACCACAACGAAAGTCAGTAAACCAATTGTTTACCATTGAAATCGTATTTATAGTATTTATCAAGCTTTTCCTTGGTTTGACTGACGGGTTTTTTCGCAAAAATTAATAGAAAACATATGATTTTCTATTGTTGATTTACTTGAATAAACGTCACTACATTGCTAGGTCTGTCAAAAAAACAGAGTAGTATTGGAAGATGACAAAGCCAATTGTGACAATTTTTTGTTGTTGTTTTTGTTTTTTCTTTGATATTTAAATTTTGAATCTCGCTCCTAGACGAGGACAAGAAATTCTCATTGAGTTTGTGATTTAACACAACAATATCTCTAGAAAATTCTAATAACAAGTCCCCTGAAGATTTCCTTAGGCAGGAATGAAATCCGGATAGGGACACGCCTACATTAGATTGCTTTCACAATTGGTAAATAAGTTTTGGGACTTTAGCACATTTAATTACTATAAATGAAATTAATGTTTATCCCGATGAAAAATAAATTTAAAAACAAAATATGCAGGTGTTGTGCAAATTAAAATGTAACTGACACTAATAGAAAACATATGATTTTCTATTGTTGATTACTTGAATAAACGTCACTACATTGCTAGGTCTGTCAAAAAACAGAGTAGTATTTGGAAGATGACAAAGCCAATTGTGACAATTTTTGTGTTGTTGTTGTTGTTGTTTTTGTTTTTGTTTTCTTTGATATTTTAAATTTTGAATCTCGCTCCTAGACGAGGACAAGAAATTCTCATTGAGTTTGTGATTTAACACAACAAATATCTCTAGAAATTCTAATAACAAGTCCCCTGAAGATTTCCTTAGGCAGGAATGAAATCCGGATAGGGACACGCCTACATTAGATGCTTTTCACAATGTGTTAAATAAGTTTTGGGACTTTAGCACATTTAATACTATAAATGAGAGAACTCGAAATTCACTTTTTTCCATTTTTAAAAAAATGCACGAGGTTGTATGTTCTAAACAGCTGTTTAAACGCAAAGAAATGACGGAACTTGCTCAAAATTTGACAGTAGTCTATTAATAGGATGGAAGCAGTGTTGCATTTCATATAACTACGAGGGAAGTTCGAAAAGTCACGGACATATTGATCGCCCCGTAGAAGTTGTACACTCAGGGAACTTGTGCTTTAAAAATATGTAGTTGTTTGGGTCGCAATACAGTTTCTTTATTTTTAATGTAAATGTCAGTCATTTGTAGAACAAATTTAATTTTTTACTAACTTGTAGTTCAACAAACCACATTAAATGACTGTTTT
>CM037851.1:311229259-311348656 GCA_021234595.1 Delia radicum | reverse complement strand
AAATAATTTAGTTTGAATTCTTTCAAAGTATTTATTAGGCCGCTTCTGAAAAAAAACAAAATTGTCGTTTTTTGTATAGGGCAACCCTGTGTTACACTAATTAAAAACGTTAGTAAATTCAGCAAACATTTTTGTAGATTCCGCTAAATTTTAGCAAGGAGGGTGCTTGCGAACAAATTACTGATGTCAGCAAAATCTTTTGTTGAAAATTAGCGAGCTGATTTTTAGCAACAAAATTAGTAGATTCAGCAAAATTTTTTTTTTTTTTAAAAGAGAAGCAACATTCAGGAAATTCTTTCTATTAATTAATGTGTTGCTTTCTTTGGAAAGGGGATAGTAAAGAGATGAAAGGTGGTGAAAGATGAAGGGCTTCAAACATGGCAACACTGTAAGTTGCGCGAGATGATAAGTCTTAGAACAGTTGTTGCTCGCCACCTGATGTAGAGTTGGCGAATTTATTGAAGCTTTTTGTTTCATAGCCCTGATTCATTATTTTACTTCGGTGGGGTTAAGTGATATGGGAACACCGAAGGTGGGCGCAGCGATACATATAAGTGATAGAAAACTCATACATATTATTTTTCTAAATTGATGTTGTCGTCACCGGGAATCGAACCCGGGACCATCTGTGTAAACAGTCTAACGCGCTAACCATTACACCACAACGCCCACAATGATGTTTAACAACAAAATTAGTAGATTCAGCAAAAGTTTTGCTACACTTAATGGATTAGAAATTAAAAAACCCTTACTAAGAGCTAACAAAATAAAATATTATTAGATTGAAAATGATGTTTAACAAACAACAAAATTAGTAGATTCAGCAAAAGTTCTACGAGCTGATTTTTAGCAAAAATATCAGTAGATTCAGCAAAAGTTTTGCCTACACTTCGTGGATTAAGAATTAAAAAACCCTTGCTAAAGTTTAAAAAATTTTTTTCTGAATATTAGTAGACTGAAAAAAATTAAAAAAATTTTTAAAAAAGATTATATATTACTGAATTTATTTGCTGAAAATCATAAACATATTTTTGTGATTAAAAAAAAATTTACACATTGTTCATACTCCCACATGACGACATTGATAGAAAAAATTACATATAATATAAAACAAAATTATCTTTCAAATACTTACATCAATAGTTGTTTTAATGAAGCCGTCTTTTAAAGGAAGCCAAATGCCGTAGATAATTCTAGAACAGAAACAGAAACAAAAAAAAAAATAACAAAATACACAGAAAAAATTATCAACCTAAAATATCTAATTAAAGATTTGATTTGAATTTAATTTGTTTCTAAACAAATATTTAATTGAATCAATAAATTTTTTTTATTGACTTTTGAAGCACATACACAACCAGACTCAGCATTGCAAAAAACACACATACCAACGTATAGATCACACACTTTTTTTGTGAGTGTCATATTTTTTTTTTGTATAAGTTATTAATAACTTTTTTTCCTTCTTAATTTTAATAAAAGGTTTAATTAATAGTATCATTGCCGTGATAGGTGCAAAATCAATTAAAATATTAATTGATTCAATAAATTTTTTAATTGAAACCCGTTTTTAGTTTTTTCTGTGTATGACTTACACAGCCCTTTTGTTTGCAATAAGAAAAGGAAACATAAAAAACTGGTTGTCCTTGACTTTCGCTTTATGCTATATACCAGAATATATATTTATTTGCAATTTGACCACACTACATTATTAATGTCTATCTTTATTAAATTTAAATATTTTATTTTGTCTTTTATATAATTAAAATACAATTACTTTCACAAGTCGGTAACAACACAAAATTTAGGTTGTTTAAGTCCACAATTTTGTTTTATATATGAAAAGCAGATTCGAAAATCTTTCATGATTGTATCGTTATTGTAACGTTACCGCTAAAATACCGTTACCGAAATTAGTAAAATACCGTTAACGCTATAAAACCTAAAATACCGTTACCAATTTAAACGAAAATAGATTTGATTCCATGAAGATGTGCCAAGTGTGGAGCAAATCGGTTATTATTTATACATATTTTACCTACAACGTTTATTTTGCTATAAATTACACCATATAAATTACACTATATAAACATTTATATTGAAACATTAAATTTAATTGCATCTGAATATTTATAAAACTTTTTATTATAAACTTTTATAAACTTTTTTAAAAATCAACATATATTCATCCATTTATGAACATGTATGAACTCATTCATTCTCATATATGAAGTGATTCGAGGACATACATGTCCATATACCACCATATAGGATTCATATATGTTCATATGAGTTCATATGTGATCATGTATATAAATAATACCTCAATTTTCTTTAATGTACACATATGACCGTGTATAAAAATGTATAGACATGTATTTTCCGTAATTTCCGTCAATACACACAGATGAACATATATGATACCTCATATGAACATATAGGAATGCTTTATGAACACATATGAATCATGTACGGATGAATGTCGACATGTGTGAAGCAGGGTATTACAATTTTTAACAGGGTATTACAACTTTTAAAACAAATCGATTGATATTCCAAAATTTTATGTATAATTACAACATTTTTAATTCACGAATTTTTATAAAATTTCGTAAATTCTAGATTAATGATTTTTGTAAAATTTGTCAAATTCCAAAATATTAATTTTTAATTAATTTTAAGCTATTTTATAGAGATTATCGGCATATACACAATTTAAACATTTTTATAACATTTAAAGATTTTTGTGAAATTCATCGATTTTAATAACATCTAACAATTTTTTACAAATTTCTTATCCGAACCATAATATAAAGTAATTGATTATTTAATTTAAAATAGCCTAACGTATTAAATATTCGGTTCTGATCTTCTATAGTTTTCATACTTGTTCTTAGCACATGTTTTTACAAGACGTTCACCGCTACAAGAACGAGTGACTACATGTATTTTGTTTTGTTTTGCATGTACTTTGTTATTGTTTTTTCGTTCATGTGAAGCAAAACGTCATCTAAAAACAGGGTATTAATGTTTTTAATATTTCGGCTATTAAGTAGAAAAATTAATATTCCACATTTTAAGATAAACTTTTTTTGAATTAAACTATGTTAGTATTTGCATTCAATTTCAGAGTGTATAAAATGTTTACGACCTTTGTTTTATGACTCTTTTATGTATCAATCTAATAAACAAAATTGATTTGCTTTGTTAAATTTTTTTATTATTGATTCGTTTTTGCGTTAAGCGTTTTATTAGTTAATGTATTCTATTCAAAATTTATACAATTTAAAAGATACGCCAATATCTATAGATTAAACTCAAAAAAAAAGTTGGTAGAAAAGTTAGTAAAACGTCATGTAAATCAAGTATACTCAGTTCAGCAAATTGTTTGTTAAAATTGTGTTTTCAGCTAAAACTTTGGTTATACTTATTCCGGACTTAATTGTTTTGAACTAATGTTTTACTAATATTTTACTAATCTTTTACTAATTTATTTGTTAAAAAAAAATTAAAAGTGTAGACAACAACCTGATTAAAAGATATACGCAGAATGAAGTAGCTGTTGCGGCATGTCGAGATGTAGTAAAGACGTGGAAGATCATACTTAAAAGTACAACTCTTGTAAGACATATAAACAAATAAAAAATGGAAGATTTTTGTATCTGTTTTTCATACATAAAAAAAAACAAAAGAACGCTGACAATATGTATCGTTTACATATAATTTAAATCGTATCGTATACATATAAATTAAAAAAACTTAAAATTTGTATTGTCACCGGCTTCTCAAAATAATTGTCTATTGATTAAATTAAAGACAAAATAAATTATTTAAATTTAATAAATTATAAACGTGTATTTGTGAACTAAATGATTATAGTGACTATTAATGCAGTATGGTCAAACTGCAAACAAATATACGTTCAGGTAGACAGACTAAAGCGAAAGACAAGAACACACATCTTGTGTAATTTTGTATGTTTACCTTTTATTATTGCCAACAAATTAAGATTTTCAGCAAATAAATTAGCTTGAGTTTAGTTTTTGAGTTTTTTTCAGTCTATTAACATTCAGCAATAATTTTATTAACTTTTAGCAAGGATTTTTTTTAATTTTGAACTAAGTGTTAGCAAAACTTTTGCTGAATCTATTAATTTTATTGCTAAAAATCAGTTCGCTAATTTTAAGCAAATAATTTGTTAACATTAGCAATTTTTTGCTAGCACCCTCCTGACTAAAATTTTGTTGACTCAGCAACAATTTTTGTTGACTTGACTAACTTATTTTATTTTTTTTTTTTTGAGTGTAGCCGTTAGAGTCGCCTTTGATGAAATTTATTTAACGATCGCAATTTATTAAAAAGCTTTTAATAAATATTAATTATTTATGAGTTTGCTTTTAATATGCAAGTTTTAATATTTGTTTTTTATATTTTATTAGTTTAAATAAAAATGTCAAATTAGTGGCCGTATCTTACAATAAAATTTATTTATATATTTTCAGAATTCAGAGTTAAGTGATAAAGGGCTTAATGATTTTCCTATTGCAATATATGGTTAACATCATTTATTTTTACTTTAAAGGCAATTAAAAAACATCCATTTATTACTATTCAAAATTATGAGTTTTGATTCATTATTTAAACAAATTGTTACAAGACAATTTTTCATATTTTTCCTGTTATTTTTTACATTTATGTTTGTGGATAATAAATGAATCTGTTGTTTTTAATTTCTTTATTTTTTTGTTCATATTCATTTATTATAGCCAGAAAGAAAGCCAATTAAAAAAAAAAACATTAACAGAATGAAAAATATAAAATACATAACATACAGGGAAATCTCCAAAGAGCCAATATCGTCCAGTAAACATACTTATCATTGCTGGACGCTTTTGAAAGTTTTCACTGTTCATATAATTGGTGTGCTGTTATCCTTGGGGAATTTTTTCATCTACTTTTTCATAATATTTTATACATCAAATATGTTGCATTTTAAATAAAACAGCAGGCAAAGTTTTTATTAAATCATTAATTTACTTAAAAAATATGAATCTTTCTAAAACAAACATAAATTAAATTGAATTAGTTCCATTAGTTCCAAATAGATTTAAAAAGGTTCATATGCAGAAAATTTTTTTAGCTTTCTTTAATATCCAAAAAGAGTAAAAAGAGTTCACATCAAACGAAAGACAACAGATTGGATGAAATCTCGCGAAATCATTTATGCAAAATCACTCAGGGATATTGCTTACAGAGCATATATGGGCGATCCTACATCATTTAAGTGGAGAGTGTTTTGTAAGTATAGGAACAGAGCTAAAAGAACAAATTGTAGAATTAAGAAGGGTTATTTTAGTAGATTATTTAGTGAAGCGACTTCAAAAGAAATGTGGAGACAATTAAGAGTAGCAGGTGCTAATAACACAATTCCTTTCAATGCGGAATTAGATGTTGATCAAGCAAACAACTACTTCTTGGATGGTTTAAACATTGAATTGAATAATGAGCTAGAAAATTTAAGCTCTACTGATTTGGACGGAATGTTTTCTTTTCGCAGCATTGATTTATCAGAATTGGTTACAGCTTTTGACAGTGTCAAATCAAATGCATGTGGTGTTGATGGAATACCTCTAAAATTTTTCAAGATAATTTTCTTATTAGTAAGTGATTTTATTTTGCATTTTTTTAATTGCATTATAACTACTCCAGTCTTTCAACAAAACTGGAAGATTGCCAAAGTTATTCCAATACCAAAATCTGGCACTTCATATGAGATGGATAATTTAAGGCCTATAAGTATTTTACCAATTTTATCTAAAGTATATGAACATGTAACAAGAATTCAAATCTTAGAATACATTGAGATGTTTTCTTTATTAAATGATCGACAAACTGGGTATCGTCGTAGTTGCAGTGCCTCATTTGCCTTGTTAGGAATAACAGAGTCTATTAGAGACAGTGTTAATAAAAGAGAAACGAGTATTTTAGTATCATTATACCTATCTAAGGCTTTTGATCGTGTTAATCATTTAAACTTGATACAAAAGCTAAAAAACGAGTTCATGTTTTCTAGCTCAGCATGTTCACTGATTAATTCCTACTTGTCGGATCGGAAACAGTTTGTGTCATTTGGAGGTCATGAATCACAGTTGAGAGGAGTAAGATCTGGAGTCGCCCAAGGGTCAGTTCTTGCGCCATTATTGTTTTCAATGTACCTTAATAACTTATTTAACGTAATTGAATCCGAAATGTGTTCGGTTTATGCATTCGCTGATGACATTCAATTGTTGTTCCGTGGGAATTATTTAAGAGAAGAGTTACAGTCAGGAATAGATAATACGTTAGTAAGAGTTGAATTTTGGATGGGATCAAATTTTTTCATATTGAATGTCTCCAAAACTAAAATAATAAGATTTGGTTCATCACATTTGCATGATATTACGGTTCGAATGTCAGAATGGGAGCTAGAATTTGTAGACAGAATAAAAATATTGGGTGTTATACTTGATAACAAACTTGATTATTCGTTTCATATTGATAATATTTACTCAAGAGTGTGCTTTACTCTGCGTCGGTTATATTGTCTCAACATGTATTTACCATATCAAGTTAGATGTAAAGTAGCACATGCTCTATTAATGTCTCAGATATCCTATTGTATGCACAACGTCTGGTAACATTAATAGGATTAAGCTTTAAGAAACCAAAATTGTAAGATTTGTTTTTGGCATTAGGCTTTGTAATCGAAATCGAAATTGGGATCTAAATAGTGATCAAGATCATTTATACAATCATATACATGTAATCCGTTTTTTAAAATGTTCTTTTGAAAATTTTATAATTATGAGGTATATCTTAATATTCTACAAGCTCATCAAAAATGCAACGCCACAATTTTTGTTACACCGTTTTAGATTTATGCATTCCACCAGGAATGTTCAAATTTTTATTCCTAGAATATATTATTCACTGTTTGAAAAATATTTTCTTATTACTCTTGCTCGTAGTTGGAATCACTTGCCTGATGAACTACGAACATTCAGTGCTTCTCAATCAGCTTTCCGTGAAAAATTGACTAAACACCTGAATCGTATTCAAATCAAATCGTATTTTGCTGATCCATCGTTGATTGTGAACTTATGTTCATGTTTTCTATGAGTGGTATGTAGTGTTGCAAATTGAAGCTGTTTACAAAACATTAGTTTATAGATATTTTGTAATTTTTTTTTTTTTTTTTGGGTTACTGTATAATTTATCATATTATTTTCAATTGTAATATGTATTTTGGCCACATATGGCTTTTATATAACACAATTATAACAAAATAAAAAAAAATAAAATAAAAATAAAATCACACATAAAACATTTTAAATCAAGCCGAAACCACATTTGATTAAGTAGAATCATCTTTAAAATCCAACTAACAATGCGAGTCTGCCGATGGGTTCATTTCGATCTAAATGAAATTCGGTTATGTGCACTCTAATTAATTTCTGTTGAAATTTACCCAACTTATAGTAGGAAACTGTACTTCCTACTATAAGTTGGGTAAATTTACTCTATGTGTGTAAATGAAAAAAATACGCACATTGAGAGTAAGTTGGTGAATACAAAGTTGGTAAATTTACAATGGAAGTGCGTGAAATTGTGATTAAATTTATAAATAAATGAGTAATTTTACAAAAATTTTGTGTAAAAAAAAACAACATTTACGTGCAATTATATGTATAAAATGCGTAAAAATACATGTTTATAAACGTAAAAATACATATTTCTATGCGTAAAAATCCCAAAAAAGCGTATATTTTCCATTGCTGTGGTAAGAAAGAAATACAGCCCAAAACAGAATAAAACAAAAAATTTTGTTTAGAATGAGTTTCATTAATAATGCGTTATATAAAAAACTTACAATCAATATATAAAAGGTTCTGTTTATATACAATGCAATGTTATAAATTAAAAGAAATCTTACACTAGTGAAACGAAAATTATTTTAAATGAAATAAAAATAGTTTTTTAAAGAAAATAATACAATTCAAAAAAATAAATGAAAGAGCTAAGCCAAGTTTAATACACTTAAAGAATTTATCTTTCTGGCAAAGTAACACAAACACACACAATAATTAATAATTTTTAGTTTTATTTAATCTTTTTGAATTTGTTTGAATTTTTTTTTTTTAATTTAAAAATGCTGAGTATTTATTACTAGTACAAGTTAGTATATTTACAAACTTTGTGCGTAAAAATTTTATTTAACAAATGAATATTAATTTTAGACATAATGTGTTTAATTGTAAGCACATAGTGGGTAAAAATACTGTAAGCGTGTATTATTGTATATGAAAGTGTGCGCAAAATAGTTTTACGCATTTTAATGTATAAACTTACCGAATTTGCGTAATAATAAAGGGTCCGCCAAATAACTTTTTTTTTTTGAACTCCTGAACCAATTGGACTTTGTATGGCGTCATACCAAGGTCTTTATACAAAATTCGTCTCAATGATGTCTCCGAAATGTTCAATTGTTGAGAACGACGGTGAATTGATGTTGATGGTGCTTCACGCACACTTTCTGCCACAGCAGCAATATTATCGGGTGTACGCACTGCTTTTTGGATTTTCACGCTTTGGTTTATCGATGAGGATGCCAATTTCTTTTACTTTTTTCACAAGATAACGAACATACGGACCATATTCGTTCAGCGGAAGGATAAAACTAATTATCTGTCAAATCAGACACGAGCTAAGTGTTACCATTCACGAAATAAGCACTAGTTGAAAAAAAAAACGTTAGATGGCGGATCCTTTACATGAAACCTTACTCGTTTTATAGTAGTAAATTTACAATCACTTTTTAGAGTGTGATAGGAAATCCAAAAATATGGGCCACGTATTTATATTTATTGGCCCAGCCTCATGTTTAAGGGTTAAAATGTGAGGGCAAAAATTACTCCATTTTTCGTTTTTTCGGTTTATTTGGAATTGTTTCAGAGACATTTTAGACAAATGGGGCACCAGAAGAAATAGATGTATTTTTACCTGTATTTTAAATCTTTCAATTAAATGGCAACACTAACATACTACAGAGGCAATACTCGTATCAGATTTTTTTGTTTTCTCGAGTACATTAAGGATGCGTTCAAAAAATCAACATTTCATTATTTTCAGACATGTTTCTATACAAAAATGTATTCATTTTGACCCCACCTTGTAACACTTAAAAGCGAGATTGGGCCGCTAAAAAATATACGTGTTCCTTATTTTTTTCTAATCTAAATTAGGTATTTCACATAAAATAAATATGCCATGTTTTTATTTAAAATACAAAACTTTATAATTTTCTTAAATTTGTTTTAATGATGGGCGTTTGCGGAGCAGATTATTGCGTTTTAACTAAAAAAAATTTCAACGATTTTCGTTAGATAGTAAAAATGCTGTATTGAACGCAAATAGTGATTATTTAAAATTTTACTTGACTAATATCAACGAACGAAAGTTGTGGTCGTTGATTTTGACGATTTTTTAAGAACATAAAATAAATGTCTTTTTAAGTAAGGCCATGAGGAATTGATCTGGAATTTAGTCAGTTATTTTAAAATTTTATTTAAAATGCATTAAAAACTGTAAGCTGTAGGCAAATTTGTTCAAAAACGTCCAATTTCCCCACTGTGGCGGGTCTGTGAGTATCAACGTCTATACTTAAGCACGATATTATGTCACTTATGCCTGTTCCAAATTTCTTTTCAATCGCACCACTAATGTAAGTCAGAATTGGCCTAATTATTTCCAACAATTTTGTGACATATGACACTTTGCGCTACTGCAAAAACTGCTGAAATAAGCAGAGTTTTTTTATTTGCTAAATATTAGTAAGATAAAAATTTAAAATAAATCTGCTAAATTAACAAAAGTTAAATTTTATTTCAGTTAAATTTTATTTCAGTTAAATTTTAAATAATTTAAAGTTACAAATTAATTTGTTAAAGTTAGAAAAAATTTACAAATTATTAGTTGACAAAAACAAAAACAAAGCACAAAAAATATGAAATTTTCAAATATTTTAATGGGAATAAAAATCTGTCCTTCTGATATCAGCAGTCTCACTCACTATTTTTTAGCAAATATTTCTGTTAATTTTAGAAAAATTAATGTTTTTGCTTTTAACAAAGCTAGACTAAAATTTAGTAGATATACAGGTTTTTTGTTGTTATTTGTTTTGACTACAAATATTCATGAAATATTTTTGCTGATTTAAGTAGAGTAAATTTCTATTTCCAGTTAACTAAAATCCAACTGAAATATAACTAAAATTTTGTAGATTTAACAAGTTTGTTTTTGCTCTTTTTATCGTACTAATATTTTTGTTTTGACAACAAATATTCAGGGAATATTTTGCTGATTTTAATAGAGTAAATTACTATTTCCAATTAACTAAAATCCAAATGAAATGTAACTAAAATTTTGTAGATTAACAGGTTTTTTTTCGCTGATTTTTATCGTACTAATATTTTTTGTTTTGACTACAAATATTCAGCAAATTTTTTACTGATTTTAGCAGAGTAAATTACTACTTCCAATTAACTAAAACCCAACTGAAATATAACTAAAATTTTGTTGATTAACAGGTTTTTTTTGCTGTTTTTGTAGTATTAATATTTTTTGTTTTGACTACAAATATTCAGCAAAATTTTTTGCTGATTTTAGCAGAGTAAATTACTATTTCCAATTAACTAAAATCCAACTGAATTATAACCAAAATTTTGTAGATTTAACAGGTTTGTTTTTGCTGTTTTTATCGTACTAATATTATGCAAAATAACTGCTATTTTCAGCAGTATTTCTGGAACGTAATTTTTAACAAATTTCTAATTGCTTTTTCTTTTATTTTTACAGGTTCATTTCTATGAGTGTTGGAATACTTTCCTGTAGGAAGATAAAACTAAATTAATGAAAATTAAGACTTCCCTTAATCTGAACATTACACTAGTGCGAATGTCATTCCTGCCCAAAAATTGACCATATTTTTTATAAAATTTAGGGATGTCAAAAGTAGAGAAATTCAAATAAGCTCTCGCGATTTTTTTTTTTAAATTTTTCCATGTTTTTCTTGATCTTTAATTTAAACACCCGCCATTTGTTTATTATTAATTTTGCAGTTTTCGTTGTATTATTATTATTATTATTATTATTAACTGTGTTGTTGTCTGTTTCATTTGGTTGAATGATTATTAGTTAGTTGAATTTAATGGGGTTTTTGAACAATTTTTGATTTGAATGATTTTGCGGTTGATTTTATTGATGGAATGGTATGATTGTTAATATTTATGTGAAATAACAATAACAACAATATAGACGAACAATAACTAAAACTTTAACGTTTTGAAATCCAATTTCAATTTCAGATAAATGGCTTTTTCAGTAAATTACGTTATGTACGTGTTGCATCATTGGTGCCGAGCCACACCAACCAATTTACGGATTTATAGAGATGTCTGTATATTGAGAAGCGATTAATATACTCCAAACGTACTACTAACATGATCATAAATGCGGCACCTTTAAGTCAAAGCTAAACAATCAATAAATTGTGGCTTAAATGACTGACTAACAACTGACTTGGCTGACTGGAGGAGTGAACGAGTAAATATGGTGGATAAAAGAACACCGGGCAAATTGTATATAAACGTTTAATGTAGTTTATATTGCATTATAAATGGCGCTGGTAAATTATTTTTAACAATAACAACCATGATGAGAAAATTTAATTTCCCATTTTTGCGAGAATTAATATTTTATAAACACACACACACACTCATACTCTAAATCTTAACAGAGAGTGTTGACTACTTTTTGAGAGTAAAAAACGCAACAAAAATCTTAAAACGCGTAAAAAAGCGTATTTTAAAGTATTACAAAAAGACGTAAAAATCACATTGCACTCTTTTTATCGTTAGAACAAAATTTTCTTAGAATTTGTTTGAAAAGTTGTAGAATTAAATCAATTTACACATAATTAATTTACACGCAAAGAAAAAACATGGTTTGGGGAACATAATTCGAAGAGCATCATACATTTTTGGATTTATGATTGCGACAACCATGTTACTACACAGTAAAAAGTTTTAGTTTAATTTTAACACCGAGCCGGTGTGTATATATAACAATCCCTAAAAAGTGTTAAATGTATTCCATTATGGTATACTTATACAGAGATTGAAAAACAGACAGTGAGAGAGAGTTTCGTTTTTGAGAGCATAAAAATAACACCATTATGTATTACGGTTTATTATTTTTTGGAGTTAAAATAAAACCAAAATTGTTTATATTCAATAAGTAACTTGGCATTAATATAATACCCTATGGAATACGTTTTACACCTGACCAAAAATTAGAATAATGCCATTAGGAATATATTGTATTCTTAAATGGGTGTTATTTTCAATACCTAATGGAATATATGGTACACTGAACGGGTGTTGCTTTTAACTTAGGAAGGGCCAAAATTAATACCCTTTTTATAAAATTTCACTGAAAATAAATTAACAACTTTAGTTTTATGTTTAGTAATTTTTAATTTATATTTATTGTAATATTTTACCATAAAACAAATAAAAGGATGTAAATATTTCAAACTAAAATCACACTTTCAATATAATATAATACTTACAATGCCACCACATTTGCTGTTTTCAATTTTAAAAGCCGGAAACAAACATATAACAGCTTCAGCTACCGCGATCTTGTCTTCTCGGTTTGGGTAATTGCCACTTCGTTTGCGCAAAAAGTTTGTGGCTTCACGTACCAGACATAGTCGTGAACTATCGCTTAATGTTTTTTTAATTGCGTATTCACTAAACAACGCACCGAAATCACCATTTCTTAAGTAACACTCTAATTCCTGTAATATTTGTTTGATAATGAAACACTAATGGAATTACACAATTTGTACTAACCTTCTTAAAATTGACCTTGCTTGTTACTTCTGTTGTTTCGTCGAAACTGAACTCTTTAAAAAAACAGCTACAACATCTATACTGCTTAATTATTTCTGGCAGGTCATCAAAATCTATTTGGACACCGTCTCGATCTTTAAACTGCAGTTCTCTGCCTTCTAAATGAATTTCCAGCTTATTAATAACTAAAATCCCAAAAAAATGTAGTATAAAAGATTTAAATTAATAAGGACTTGTAGTCAATACTCACTTGAAACTATTATTGTATTTGATGTGAATTCCTCACTTTCTGGTTCCACAATAGGTACAAAATAAAAATTTCCACCACTTTTCACTTTAATAAACATTGTCAATCTTTTCGTTTCAATGACTTTGCTTGTTTTAAACCGCGTGGTGTTAGAAAATATAACTTTAACTCCATTAATTGTAACAAAGAGAGAGATTTAATACTTTTTCTGGTGTTATTTTTAAACCAAAACAAGCAGTTTCATGAGAGAGGCACATTTTTACAGCTGTTTTTAATACCTTATTAGGTTTTGTTTTTTAAACTTTAAAGAATGAAATTCACAACCTTATAAGGTTGTGACAACCATACTCTTTTCTGTTTTTGTATCATAATATGATAATTAGATTAACATATTATGGTTGCAAAAATATATCCCAATATTATCATATTATTGTTCTGGAATTTTTTATGAATTATCATATTATGAGCTCTACAATATACTCCCAGCATTCTGTTGAAACTGGATTAAAAAGCTATGCATGTTTTTTTATAGTATATTTATTTAATAATTTACACAGTTAAATAAATTTGGGTTTACAATAATTTAAATAATCAAGAATAAGCTTTGTGAAATATTCTGTCAGATATACATGTGATTACAGCATAAAGTACGCATAACAATATTGTTAAGAATACAATTTCACAATACATTTATAATTATCAAACCATGTTTGCAGCAATCATAATATTTGCATTATAACCATATCATAGTCCTAGTTATAATATTACGATCATGGAAAATAATTTCATCCGCATTTATCATCATATTATGATTATTGCTTATTATATATATGCTTTTAAGTCTGTAGACTTAAAAGCACGTATATTTTGTAGAAATTTTGCTTTCATATTTTGCTATATTTTTATTCTTCAACAATATTTTATTTTGCGTGATTGCAAACAATTAAGAATAAATCAATTTTTGTCACATTTTACTTAGCTCGTAACTCTTCTATGTCCATATAATAAACAATAACTTTATTGAAGGGGAGCGTGACAATTAAACTTTTGCCTGGACTTCCAGGGTAGACCGGGTTCAGACTACAAACTTATTACTTCTTCCACAAAACAAATCACCATTACAATTAATTTTGTTTAGTTGGTTAGATTTTAAAATTTTTTTCTCTACAATTTGGGGGCAATAAACAAAAATGTCTAAAAAGCACTAAATACACCAACGAAATATTGCAAAAGCACCAACTTAGTGCTTTATTACAATTTGGCAGCAAGAGTGAAATTTTCTCGTTTTGGATCATTGAAAAGCACCAATTTGGCATCACTGCTTCCAGAAGGGAAGATCATAAAAATCATTTCCAAGCAAACAATGAAAATGAACATAAAAATCATTGCAAATTGTGTTAATAAATACCACAATATTTGTTGTTGTTGCTGTTTCTCTGTCTCTCCGGTGTTCTCTATGGTTGGCAATAGGAACAAGTCTCCTAATGTTATCATAAATTTCAAATGTAATGTTTTCGTTCTGTACTTCGAATAATGCACAGTGGAACGGATTAAGTTTTTTATTTATCTTGTATGAATTTTTTTTTTGTAGCACTTATCGTAACTCATTTAATATTAAACTGGATTTGTTTACGAATTTTTTACTACATAATAATTTTTATTGTTTTTAACAAATTTTTTTAAATCAAATTTTTATTTTAAAATTTGAAGAGAAATTATTATTTTAATAATTTCTTATATAGTTTTATATTAAGTTGGATTATTTTTAAAATTTATGTAATATCGTAAGTTTTTATTTAATATAAAAAGGTTTAATATGGAATTTTAAATCTTTTTTTTTTACTTAACCTTTTAAAAATTGTAAAAATAAAATGTGCCTACGCGAGATTCGTGAGAACGTGGTCTCCAGGTTGTCAGTCAACCGCTCAACCATCTGAGCTATCCCGACATGTTATACTTGATAGTTAACTACATAAATAACTTACTTGCACAAAATGTCATTACTTTCCAGCTAACAAAATATCAAAAAAATTAGTAGTTTTATATGTACTTACTAGAGTTGAAAAAATAATGAGTCTAAAAATAAATTTAAAAAAATGTTGAAATCATTACTTAATACAAGGCGGCGCAAAAGTAATCCTCCTATCAGAAAATGCTATAAATTTTGCGATTGGCCCCTAATGTCAGTTCTGTTTTGACATTTGTGTAGTAAACACATGCGAAATACACGTTAATAAACAATGTTACGCTACACTGCTCCAGAACGCGGAATATTGGTGACTATTTATTTGACCAATAATCGGTCGGTGACTTTGGCATAACGTGAATTTCGTCACAGATTTCCTGGTCGTCCAACGCCTACTGGTGAAACACTGCGACGTTTAGCCGCTCGCCTCGAAGAGACTGGCACAACACGAGATGCTGCCAGGCGTGGCAGACCCCGGAGTAGCCGTTCTGCAGAGAATATTGCTGCTGTAGCCGAGGATGTCATGGAAGCGCCGTCGACATCGACCAGACGACGTGCCACGAAAATGGGTATCAGTCGACGGTCTTTACAGCGAATTTTGGTACAAGATTTGAAGATGTTTCCGTACAAAGTCCAGACGGTGCATCAGCTGTTAGCTGCTGACCGCCAATCGCGTGTAACATACGCTCAAGCCATCCTTAATCACCACCAAGAGGAAGATGATTTTTCATCAAAAATAATCATGAGTGATGAGGCCCATTTCCATCTTAGCGAGTACGTAAATAAGCAAAATTTACGCTTCTGGGGCACTGAAAATCCGCGTGTAACCCACGAAGAGCCATTACACCCACTCAAAGTCACTGTATGGTGTGCTATTTTCGCTGGAGGAGTCATCGGACCTTTTTTTCTTCGAAAACGTCGCGGGCCAAACGGTTACTGTGAATGGTGAGCGCTGCAGAGCAATGATCAACGAGTTCTTTTTGCCGTAACTTGATGAATTGGGATTGGAAAACATGTGGTTCCAACAGGACGGTGCAACGGCACACACTGCACGTGCTACAACCGATATGCTGAAGGATGCATTTCCCGGGCGCCTAATCTCCCGTTGTGGCGATTTGCACTGGCCAGCAAGATCGCCTGATTTGACCGCTCCAGACTTCTTTTTGTGGGGCTTTTTGAAGTCGCGGGTTTATGTGAACAAGCCTCAGACTCTTGCAGCTCTTAAAGACAATATCCGTCAAGAATGTGAGGACCTATCGCCGGAAGTTTTGGCCAAAATGATGGAAAATGCCATAAAAAGGGCTCAAATGACAATCAACTGTGGCGTCGGCCATTTACATGACATCATATTCTCGACTTGATGTAAAAAAAATTAAAATACCAAATAAAAATAATCCACAAGAAGAATCAAAGTTTTTCATTTTTTTTTTAAATTACAGCCTAAAACATCGGAAGGTTATTTTTGCGCCACCTTGTATTTTAAATAATGCTAAAAATAGGTATTTGCGGGTAACGCATTATTTTTGTGTTAAAATAATGGGATAATAAACTAGTTATTAATAAGTCCTTATTGTTTGTGTTAAAGTAATGCATAGAGTAATATGGTATGACTACTGTTAGTGAGAAAAGAAATGACGTGTCAGAGTGTGGTTTTCCAAAAAAGGCTCTATTTCAATGCATGTAAGACCGAATATTCTATGTTGACTCATAGGGCCGCGGGGTCATCTATGTCATCAGTGAATATGGAAGGTATAAATATTGAGGAGTCAGATACTCTTGATGATCTGAGCATAAGAATTCATTGTGATGTCCTTTGGAATAAATACGTATTTTAAGTATCGAAAGAAGCATTCAAGTGTCTCGGTTTCCTGAACTGCTGTAAGAAATCTTTTACAACATCCGATCTCGAAGATGGAATACAACTCCCATATATGGTCAGGAGCTTCAAAGTATATTTTCGAGCTTTTGGACCGTGTTCAAAGAGGGCGTAGGCACTTATTAACGGCAGAAGGGTATGCAGCTATATTGAATTATTGGAACATTGTCGATGTGTGGGTTGTGTGTCACTGTTCCATCGGTAGTACCATGGGAAGAGTTCTGCTGAGATAAGTGAACTCATTTCCAGAGGCCGAGTTTTTATTCGAAATACTCGTTTGTCTAGTAGAGCATAACAGTAAAACGCACAACGCATTACAGAGAGAATTCGTTTATTATTCGTGCTTGCCGTCAGTGCTGAAGTCTCTCATGTTACTTACAATATAGAGAAATTTAAATTTTGACAAACCCTCTTTGCACAATCCCATAACCTGTTTTTCTAATTACAACACAATGCACTGCATTAGTCGGCGATATACCGAGATTTAGTCTATCATTAAAAAAAATCAGGTTACTAATCTGAATATGATTCTACAATTGATGGAACCACTCTTTTTCTGCCGAAATTTAAACAATACGCAAATTCACTGGAATTTTAATTCAAATCAAGTGTAATTCCAGTAATGTTTTCCACTTTCAATCCTTGATGTATATTGTAGTTCAATAGTATTTTCCAGCAAAAGGGAAACTTGAATTCAGGTCGAAAATTAAAGTGTAAAAATAATTTAAATCAAGTCTTGAATCACAGTTTAATTCAAGTTCAAACAACATAATAATTACCATTGTATTCAAGCCCTTACTTCAAGCTAGAATCAAGCTATGAAGTTTGGTTTAATATTTACCATAGAAACACGATAATGAATATTTCTTTGTAATTTTATTAAAACTAAACAATTTTTGTTTAACACACCTAATCTTAATGGATTTTGTGTACAGGTTTCATATTGTGTCATCTCAAGTTATTGTTGATGTACGAATTGTCCTTTCTCTGGAAGCGCAAAAATTTGTTATGGAAGCGCAAAAGATTGTAGAAACTTTATAAAATAACAAGAAATAAAAATGTACACTGCGACAAATATTATCCATAGATTCAATAAAGAATTTCATTATATCCAAGAAATTTTTTTTATATTAAGAATTTTTTCAAAAACTTATTTTCACAAAATTTAAAAAATCATTTTAGGCGTTCCATTGGCTTAGCTCCAATGCATTTTTCATTAAATTAATGAAGAGTTTTATTAATTCAAAGAACTTTTGAATATTAAAAAATGTTATGAACCTGTTTCAGAAGTTTATTAAACCTCTATTAGTTTTATGAAGAGTTTCATTAATTCCACAAACATTTCACAAACATTGACATTATTGAAACCTGTTTCAAAGATTCTATGAAAAGTCTCATTAGACGAGTTCCAGTGACAATTTGCATTGAAGATATGAAGAAATTCATTACTAAAGTGAAGATAACTCTCTTAGTGTATGAACACCGTTTTGCACCAACATCTTAACTTTCATCTTTAATTTTCGGAGAAAAAATTTTAATTTAAAACAGTGTTGCCTATATTTTTTTCCAATAAATTTTGACAAATAACGAAAATTATTTGTTATTTATATTTGTGTGAACTGGATTTTTACAGGAAAAAAACATTCAATTTAAAGTTTAATTCAAGTAATTTTTAAAACACTTGAATTTTTAGTTTTTCAATGCTCTTTGGGTAATCTTGAAATGGTGTAGTTTAAGCATTTCCCATTAAATAAAGGGTCCGCCAAATAAGTTTTTTTTTTTTGAATATGCTATAAAAAAAAAACTACTGAATATTTTCTCAAATTTATTTTTTTATTTGAAGTACAATCCTTCCGGTTAATAATGGAAAATTATTTTATTCAAATGGCTGCCTCGGCTGGCCACGCAGTAGCCTACACGATCGGTCCAATTTTAAGCACATTATCGATTGTGTGCAGCTGTATTTCACCAATGGCTTCACGAATATTGTCCTTTAAAGCGTCAATTGTATCTGGCGCAAAACATCGAGTGTAGCTTCGGCTGTGTGGCACGTAGCGCCGTCCTGTTGAAACCAAATGTTGCCAATATCCTTCTCTTCAATTTTTGTGAACAAAAATTCGTTCAACATGGCCCGATAACGATCGCCATTGACTGTAATGGCCACTCCTTGCTCATTACCATGATTTTCAAAGTAATGTCGCAATATTTCCCAGCGTTGTTCAAGCGTATACATAACCATATTCGTTCAGCGGAAGGATAAAACTAAGTATCTGTCAAATCAGACATGAGCTAAGTGTTAACATTCACGAAATAAGCACTAGTTAAAAAAAAACGTTAGATGGCGGACCCTTTACTTTAATTCTATCCAAAATTTTGGCCTTGGACAATCAGATTTTATTAATTTAATTTAAGAAAATAGTCATAGTCTCGAAAACTAAAATAGAGATAGCAAAACTGGCGTATTTTTGAGAAATTTCAGGCATACTATTTTCCAGCCAATTTTTAGCTAAAATTTTGGTTATACTTATTCAGGACTTTACTATTTTGAACAAATGTTTTTCTAATATTTTATTGAGCTAAAAAATTGTGCTGATTATCACATTTAAAGTGCGGACGACAACCAGATTGAAAGATATATGTAGAATGAATTAGATGTCGCGGCATGTCAAAATGAAGTAGAGACGAGAAAAATTATACTAAAAAGTACAACTCTAGTAAGATATATAAAAAACAATCATGAAAATTTTTGTATCTGTTTTTCATACACTTTACTAACTTTTTTTTAGTGTACTAATAGTTGTATTTTTGTTAAAAACAATAGGTGCAGTGAATTTTGCGTGTTTATACTGGCAAACCACTTGCTTTGCATACAAAACTGTGCTTCTATAGTACAATGATAATTGTAACTTTGGTAATTTCGAACATGGTGGGTTTAACAAAAACACCTGTGGTTTGCCTGTACTATTTTTTTTTTTTTTGTGTACGGTTGGAAATTTCTACCTGGGTAGTTTTGTTTAAAATTCAGGAAATTGTAATGCACTTTTCTAACGAAACAGAAAATCCTTAAATAAGAATTCCGAAATAAAAATTGTAGAATTGTGAATGTGAAAAAGCGAAACTTTTTTCCCTGGGCCAACCCATTCGATTGGTATTTGTTTATCATAACAAACGTTTTGATCGGCGTTTAATTGACATTTTTTCTAAAAAAAAAAGAATCCTTTAAACAGAAATTCGGTGTTTTTAAATTTTTTTTTTCATTTAGAGAGTTACAATTTTACGCTTAACGAATATTATGATTGCCTCCCGAAATTTTTAATACTAACCCAACAGTTCAATTCGAACTACTGTGCTATCCTGGAATTACAAAGTGGCTATATGAATGTATGTATGAGCTTAATCTACACATTCAACCCACTAACTGCATGGCAATTGCCCATAAACGAAGTGTTTGAAAGGGTGTCGAATCATTGGTGTTCACAACACAATAACAGCCAACAACTACCGAAAATGAAAATACGCAGCAATATTAACAACCATGATTGCCTTCGCGCAAAGCTCCATTCCCATATTTAATTCATTAAAATGTGTTTTTGTTTGTAACATGACTGAGTTTGTTTCTGTTCGGTTCTCGTTATTGTTCATTAAAAATGCCTATATCCTGTCTAAAATTCTTGAATATTGTTAGCAGGGATTTTGAATTGCTTGCCGTAATATCAACCAGATAATAAACATAATATTACAAATATTAAATCTCATTGTCTTCTACCACCCACCCCCATTTTTATACTATTAACTATTTAATTTGTAAATGGAATAATTAACATAACATTTTAAGAGGAATGTAGATGTAATTAATTAAGCCATTATTAATGTTGTTCACTTACATTAGAAAATCATAATTGTAATCAGTAAATCTAATTAATTTTAAAACAAATTTTAAATACACTCATAAAGAAAAGTTAGTATAAAAGTCTGTTAAATGGTTTCTAATTCAGTTGAACAAATTTTTTCTGTTGAAAAAATTTTATCCGTATTTTAACTAATTTCTCAAGCTAACCATAATTTTTAAATTCACAAAGTTGCCTGTTAATTTAAACCACATTTTTTCAAAATTTTTTTATTGTATCTCCGCTTTTCTCAGTCTTTGTATCTCCGCTTTTCTCAGTCTTTCTTGCAGATGGCGTTATTTTCTAATAATTTTATTATATAATCATAAAATATACTCTATCTAGTCAATTATTCGAGATAGGGGAAAATGGACCAAACAGCGTTACTCCGTATTTATTAGGTAGTCTTTGTTAACCATCTATACTCCCTGTAATAAATATGGAAATGCCTCGGATCAGATCCGGTGAATCCAAAAATTTAGGTTTTAAGAGAAATTTTAACATAACTTTTAGTTAAAAATTCTGTTGATATAGGTAAATGTTTAGCTTATTTACCTAGTATTATCAATGTAATTAACAGTCTGGTTATTTAAAATTTTTAACTAACTTTTTTAGCCTAAATTTACTTCAACGTCATTGAAAGTTCAGGTACATTTTTCTGTAGTCGTAGCTGAATTTTAAACTAGTTTTACTTGCTTTTTTTATGAGTGTAGTTAGCAATTTTTTATCGAATACATATATATTATTAATCGATTATTTTGAATATTCATTTTATTGTTATGCTACATTTGATCGAATTCGTAACGATATTTTATACAACTTTGTTGTCAATTTTCTATGGTTCAATTTCAATATGGATTTCTTTTCAACTTAATCTGTTTTCCCCCTTTTAAATCGTTTTTTTTTTTTCACTTTTAATCTGGCTTGTATCATTTTTCATTTCCATCAATTCAATCAACTGTAATAACGATAATATTGCAAATTGTTCATAATAATAACCACAAAGCAATTCAATAGATTGTACACAAGCAATAACAACATCAACAACAACATCAACAACATCATCATCATCATCGATAATAACAACAATTTTAATAAAACAATTTAAAAACGTATTCATCAACTCAAAGATATCGTATTGAAATTGAAAGATTTTAAAATGCCCGAGATGGAAGTTTTTAAGTGAAACAAGTATGACTCACAGCCAGGACGAAATTTTTCTATTCTACATCATTATTGCATTTTTAAGATTTAAAAGAAAAATATTTCCTCTTAATAAAGGGTATTTTTTAATAGCTTTCGGATTTGATTTAGAGAAATGTATGAAATGAGTCGATGGAATGATCCATATAATTCAATGTTTAAAGATGATTTCATGTAAGTGTTTCCGCGGCGAATACATTTTTCAATATTGGCTTCCAGTGCGTCAACCGTTGCGGGCTTGTCTCTATAAACATGAGCCTTAACATATCCCCACAAAAAATAGTCAAAAGGCGTTAAATCGCACGATCTAGGCGGCCAATTGACCGGCCCCAAACGTGAAATAAACTGTTCGCCGAACTCGCCTCTCAATTGGGCCATTGTTTCGCGTGCTGTGTCACCCAAGTATAGTTCTTTCATTTAGGGCAAAAAAAATTGTAATCATAGCACGGTAAAGCTCGCCATTCACAGTAACGTTCCTGCCTTCGTCGTCTATGAAAAAGTAAGGTCCAATGATGCCACCGGTCCATAATCCACACCAAACAGTGCATTTTTCGGGATGCATTGGTAGTTCTTGCAATGCTTCTAGCTGCTCTTCACACGGCGATTTTAATTGATTGCGATAATTTAATTGATCCGATAAAAAAAAGTTGATCTTCATCCAACTTTTCCAGCGCCCATTCACCAAAAGTTAGCCGTTGTGGTAAGTCGTGTGGACTCAATTCTTGCGCCAGCTGTATTTAAAAACTTTTACACCCAAATATTTTCGCAAAATTTTCCACGTAGTGGAGTAACAGAGGCTCAATTGCTGCGAACGGCACCGAATCGATAACTTTTTTAACCGAGCATGAATTTTAATAGAAAAATTCAGTAATCTGCAAGCGTTCTTCTTTTGTAAGTCAAATTATGGTTACATTACACAGTGCAACACGAAAAAAAATAACCATATACGGACACCACTACGTGATAAAAGACTAAAAAAAAAAAAAGACCCGTGTCTTCCAATTTTTCCGAAAGTCATCTCCTTTTTTGTTTATGGGCCGCCAAAGATTTGGGGCCTCGGTATCATTTTCGCAAAAAAGTGATCATTTTCTCAGGCTCATATCTTGCAAACCGTTCAGAATTTCGATTTACTCTCTATGGCAAAGTTGTAGCTCTTGTCATAAAGAACAAAAATTGCGAACATATAAAATCAAAAAAACTTCACCTTCCAGATCAAAATCGCAAAAAACTTCGATTTTTTTTTTTACCTTTTTTCCCGTGTTCAGGTCCATAGGTAGCAAACCGTTCAAAATTCAAGGAAACAATCAACTACAAAAATTTACCTAAGGTCTCAATAAACAAATTTCTAGAACATATAAACTTCCTGGGAATTGGGTTTGCTACCTATGCACCTGAACAGGAGAAAAAAGGAAAAATAAAATGAAATTAAAAAATGTTTCACTTTTGCGCGCTACCTAAACAGAGTTAAGAATCATCTCTAGGAAGTTTATGTGTTCTAGAAATTTGTTTATTGAGATCTTAGGTAAATTTTTTTAGTTGATTGTTTTTTTGAATTCTGAACGGTTTGCTACCTATGGACCTGAACACGGGAATTTGATCTGAAAGGTGAAGTTTTTTTGATTTTATATGTTCGCAATTTTTGTTCTTTATGACAAGAGCTACAACTTTGCCATAGAGAGTAAATCGAAATTCTGAACGGTTTGCAATATATTAGCCTGATAAAATGATCACTTTTTTGCGAAAATGATACCGAGGCCCCAAATCTTTGGCGGCCCATAAACAAAAGAGGATATGACTTTGGGAAAAATTGGGAGACACGGGTCTTTTTTTTTAGTCTTTTATCACGTATTGGTGTCCGTATATGGTTATTTTGCCATGACTTAAAAAAGTACACACAGTGTTATAGACCAAACTGAACATGTTTAACAGTAACATGTTACACGAAAAAAGCTGAGCTGCCGAAAACAGTGTTACCAAAACAGAAGTTGCTAAAAAATCACCCTTTAAATATTCTGAATATTAAAAAATATAAATAAAACAATAAATAAATTATATAAACTAATTTCAAAAACTTACTAAATGAATGATATTTTGATAAATTTGAAAATTGAAAGATGCAGGCAAAAATAAAATACGATTTGGTGCTACTGTAAAAAGCCATATTTTGATAAATTGCGTGTTATTGGGGAATCTGTCCCAGTTTGAGGCTTCCACTACAGATTGTAAACACAGAGTCTATAATTTTGGATTTTAGTTTTATTAAATTTTCTTGCGATAAAATTTGGTATGGTAGCCAAGAGCAAATTGTATACTTGATTATGGCCTCAAATTCAACTAATAAAAATGGTCTATAATGCAAAAATAAATACACGTGAAGAGATTTGACATTTGACATAGATATGTTTAGTTAGCATTAATACCGAAAAATATAAAAACACTATAATAAAAACAACAGTGGCTGAAACACCCTTCCGCAGTATGGCGAGAAACTGCATTGAAGCCTTACTCTTCTTTATTTGTCATATCTAAGATCCCCAGCAAAACTTTGGTAATGTGTGCGATAAAGTAATGCATTACCTTGTAATGTATACTCCTTACCTGTATGATTATTTTCCAACAAGAAGTAATGAGTTACCGATAATTGAACACTCATGAATTACCTTGTAATGAGACCTCATTACATTTTACATTACTTCAAAACATAAAATAATGACTTACCGATCATCAATTACATAATGCATGAATTATAAACGTAAAGTAATTATTAATATATATTTTTGAAAATCTATTTATAGACACATTACTTTGTGATTTTTTGTAAGCATAATGGTAAGATGTATATTTTTGATATCACGAACGAAAACACAAATCACAACAACTCATCTACCTTTTAAGCAATAAAATATTGTATGTATCGATAGCTCAGTTGGTAGAGTTCTCGCCTAACTAATTGTTAAATACCAGAGACCCCTGGTTCGAATCCCAGCATGACCAAGTTATTTATGTAATAAAAAAAAGTAATTTATTTAATTAAAAAAAAATATCTGTAAAAAAAAATTTTATGCATTCTTTTTTATGAAAATCTATTTATAGACACATTACTTTTTCCCACCATGTAACCATATAAGTAACCAGTTACTTTACCCCTTACAAGGTAATGAGTCACTTTTAGGCTCATCGCCTGTAAAATTCATCAGTGAAGTAACGTGTAAAGTAATGCATGAAGCCCTATGGCGATACATTACTTTACCCATGATTTGGTAATGTGTGGTTTTGCTGGGTCGCCAGTTTAGTTGCAGGCCTTTCCAATATACCGCAAGTAGTCATCATTTTTGCAGTACGTACTTGATCATCTTCAGACATAGAGACTTCAATGATTCTTCCTCTTGTCCACACATTTCTGGGATTTGCCGGGTCAGCCACCACTATCAAATCTCCGACAGCTAATGGCTTGGCTTTTTCAAACCACTTCGTTTTGCAAATTAAAGTTGGCCAATTTTTAGTACGTCGAAATATCAGTGAAATAGTAAAAGTTCAAGTGAACACATAAATTTCTTAAAAGATCGTATTTTATTGATTTAGTTTAAAATTGTACAAAAAAAAAACGAGTTTTAAAATTTTATTATTTTTCGTCCAATAAAATTCTGTCTGTTTGGTATTACAGTTTAATTAAAAAGAGTTCTCAGAACGTATAAGTAATATTAATTAATATTACTCATACGCCCTGAATTAAAAAAAAAATTATTTTATTTAGCTCACTTTTGAAAATCACAATCTCCCATCTCTGTATTTTATAGTTAATTTTATATAGTTTTTTTTCCTCATTTAACATTATTAATATTTAATAGTTGATTATAATTTAGCAGCCTCAATAATACTCATAATAATGATGGTGTATGCATTTATAATGTTGTTGTATTCGCATTTTGTAGTTGATTGCTATTTAAAATTGATTTGTTGCTGTTGAATAGAAATGCATTTACGAAGACTAAAACGACTACATACAAAAATGCATACATTCATACGTTTATATATGTATGTTCGTTCATTGAAAGCCATTCGAGTTTATTTCATTTTACTAGCAATTGAATGAGTTACCAACAAAGCATCCATCCGCAACAGTGCTGCCATTTTAGCATATTTTCTGCTTTATTTAGCAGAAAATATCTTAATGCTTTTTAGCATATTTCGTTGATTATTATCATATTTTTCAAAAAAGATTACATTTTCAAAGTATTTTTTAGGATCAATTTCACTACACTGAAAGAATTATGTGCAAGATATCAATGAATATTTGGATTAGATATATGAAATGTTAAAGGAATTTGTGCACTGAAACTTTTTGTTTGCTTAATGCAGTTTTTCATAAGACTTTACAAAAAAGTTCATATTATTTATTACAATTTTCATCTTACTAAACTCAGGGAAAAAGCTTCATCATATTTATTCATTCGTACAATGTAACACTTCATAAATATGACGAAGTTTTTTATAATTTTTGGAAAACATATATTTATTAAAATAAAAATTTAAAGGAATTCATCGTATAAAATTAAACCGATGTGTTTATTTTTCTATTCTGATCTTGAGTCATCTAAATCGATTATCACTTCTACAATTTCATTTGTCAATTTTGCTTTTTTTTTATGAAATGATCTAAAGTTTGTTTGAGCATTTTCCAAATTTATTTCCTTGTAAGAATTAATAGCGTCGGGAACTTTTTTTTACACTTTTAAACAGCGACCTTCGTCCGGATCATTATTTTGAAATACTTGAGATATCAACTGCATCGCTTTAGATATTAGCCGTGGTAAGCTTTCTGTGTTCTGCTTTACATTGTTTTTGTTAAACATTAAACATTGTGTTTTGACAAACATTTTCTTATTAACGATAAAAATCGAAGTATTTGCGACGCAACTTTGAAGCCAAACTGAACGCAATCTGAACCATAAAGGACGCAATTCCGAAGTCACAGCAAATTTTGCAAACTGCGATATTAGGTTATATCAATTAAAACTCAGAATTTAAAATTTAAATTCAGAAAATATCAAATTAATTTTTATTAAAATTCAGTAAAAAGAATGCTTTACCTTGTAATGTGTACTACTTTTCAAACAAAAAATAATGAGTTTCAGATAATTTGTTACATAATGCATTACATTGTAATGAATACAACCTTGAGCATTATTTCGAAACATAAAGTAATGAGTTAACAATAGTTGGTTACATAATGCATTACATTGTAATGTATACTCCTTACATTCAACATTATTTTAAAACATAAAGTAATTAGTTAACGATAATTGAACACTCATGTATTACCTTGTAATGCTACCTCATTACCTTCTGCATTACTTTAAAATTACGTAGTGCATGAATTTTATAAATATTATAATAATTAAAATATATTTTTGAAAATCAATTTATAGACACATTACTTTGTAATCTTTTGTAAGCATGAAGGTAAGGTGCATATTTTTGACATCACAAACGAAAACACGAAGCACAACAATTTATTTACATTTTAAGCAATCAAATATTATATGTATCGATAGCTCAGAGTTCTCGCCTAACTAACTGTTAACAACCAGAGGCCCCAGGTTCGAAGCCCAGCGTGAGAGACCACATTATTTAATAAAAAAAAAACATTGGTAATCATTTTGTTTTCTAATTTGAAAATCTGGAAACCTAATTATTGACACATTACTTTTTTCCACTATGAAACCATATAAGTAACCACTTACTTTACGCCTTTAAAATTCATCAGTGAAGTAAGGTGTAATGTAATGCGTGGAGCCCTATGGTGATACATTACTTAACCCATTATTTGGTAATGTGTGGTTTTGCTGCGGAGTGTAGCATAATTAACAATTTTGTAGATTTTGGCATATTTTTTTGGCTCGATCGAGCATATTTTGCAAAAAAAAGGTTTCTGGCAACACTGATCCGTAAACAGCCAGTCAGCCAGCCAGTCAGCCATTTTCTTAACAATTTGCCATTTGGCTTAAAAGTGTTTTTGAATGGTGAATGTAAAGCATTGGTTGTGGTTATTTTAACAAATCCTGTCCAAGTTTATGATGCTGAGATATGCTAGTGTTTGTTGTTGTTGTTGCAGTTATTGCTGCTGCTGCCATTATAATGTTTATGTTGATGATGTTGTTGTTAATATGAAACGTGTTCATTGTAGCATGCCATCACAGTATGAAGTAGTAACCACAGTTGTTGCCTTTTTGGCGGATATGATGCAAATTTTCATGTGAACTTTTAGTTTTTGATTGTTGATGTTGGTTGATTGTTTGCTTGGAGTATGCCCGATTATGTTTTTCATAATAGTTTCTTTGGCATTTTAGTTGATTTGTCATTAAGTTGTTTAAAATTAAAGATGTTTTTTCGTTATATGATCTAAGAGCAGCATAGTATTTGGTCATTAAATTTAAAAAAAATGTTGTAGATTTAAAAATGAAATTGAAAGATGAACTTTTTTAGTTATGTTAATTTTTCTTAAGTTATAAGACATTAAAGGATTTTAAACGGTTTCTTCGTGACCTAGAAACGATTTTCGAATTTTTAAGTTAACAATATCTAAATTTACCTTAAAATGTTTTTTAAGAAATTTTTTTGTTACACACAGAAAATTTTAGTGGCGGAAAATTAATGAAACTTTTCTTCACAAAGTGAACGAAAATTGATTAATTGATGAATGTATGGAAATTGTACAGCAATGCATAACAGCCTATATTTTAAGAGAAAAAAACTGTAAATCTAAGGTGACATATTTGAAAAGGAAAGTTTTTTTTTTAATTTGCATAAGTTTTCAATAAGAGGAAATGAGATTTATGAGTGAAAATTAACCATAGGTATTATAGTACGAAACGCATCTTGAGATTTATCTTAGAATCAGCGTTTTTTTTTTTAACATTCTATGAACTCTTAACCCTTTTGTTGTGTTTGGACCAAAATTATGCACTATTTAAAAACAAAGTTAAAAAACTATACTTATAGCTTATGGTTTCAATAATTATTAATTTAATTATATTTATTATGCCAAACACTTTCATAACTAATTTGAAAAATAGTAAAAAAAAATATTTTTTTTCTCTACTTGAGCGAATTTATCATTTACAAACACTTGATTTGTTTGGTACAATTTAATCCAATATCATCTTTTATACAGTTATATTAGTTTTTTGTTTTTATATACATCGAGATTATTTTTATGTTATTTTCAATTTATAACGAGCTTTCAACCTCCGTATATTTACAAAAATAAAGCAAATCAAACATATTAGCTAGGTTGATACTAGTATTTCGATCTGGCTAAAGATATAATCAGAACCCAAAGTTTTAGAAAAGCTAGAGCCTCCATCAATATACGGAGGTTGAAAGCTCGTTATACATTGAAAATAACAGGAGATTAATCTCGATGTATATAAAAACAAAAAACTAATAAAACTGTAAAAATATTACTTGAGCCCAGGGTACACTCATAATAATCTATAGGTAAAATACACGAAAACCGTTGTTCATTTTACGAAACTTTTGGTTATTTTGACATTACGAAAAAATTTGTAGAATATACAAATCACATTTCGTAAAGTTTTGTAAAAACTATTTCTTTAAATAAAAATGTGGTGCATACCTTATGGGTTTATTTTAAAATTAAAAAAAAAAATGTAATGGTGCCACACCAGAATCGAACTCACGATTTCAGTGACGTCCTGCTGTGTTGAAGTAGACCCCTCTACCATTTGCACCAAAGTAACTGATGCAATACAACAAACTAAAAAGGAACTTAAGTCGAAATTTTTATGAAAACTAGAAAAATATGCCACAAATATTTAATAAAAAAGGTAAACTGGCAATTAAATATTTTTATTATGTTTATTGAACTAAATAAAATAATATAATTTTTTTCTAAATACATCAAATAATTTATTAAAAAACAAAATAAAAAAATAATAAAATAATAATAATAAAAAACTTAAATAACAATTTCAAACTAATTGCATTTTATTATTAAATATTTTATCTTTTTAAAAGTTTGTTTTATTGAATTTCATACTAAACCCGGCAAATTAAGTGGAAGTAGTGTTTTCGGGTCCTCTTTAACTTGTTTTAGGATCCTCTTTATTAAACAAAATACAAAATATCCATTTATATCAAAACACAAAAATAGTAATAATGAAATAAAAAAATAAAACATAGAAATTTAAAAAAACATTAATAAACAAAAAAAATATAAAAACTAAAAAAAAAAAAAATTTGTCCTGGCCAGGAGTTGAACTCGCAACCTTCTGATTGCAAATCCGACCTCTAACCACATCAACATCCATATGTAATATTTGTAACATTACAAATTTTTGTACAATGTACTAAAAAAATATTACGAAATCATGTTTGTATTTTTTACGAAATTTGTAAATTTATATAATTTGTTTTATACAAAAGTTTTGTAATATAAACAAAATGTTTGTACATTCTACGAAAAAAAATTTACGAAAAATATATTTGTATTTTTAAGCATGGATTATTATGAGTGTAAAAACAAAAATTTTTTTATATGAATAGAACATTTTTGGTCTTCAACATTTAGTAACGTCATGATGATTGTTAGGAAAAGACCATATCCACGTGTTTGATTACTAAGAAGACAATAATGCAGCAAAATTGATTATTAATGGGTCTCTGGCCAAATCAAAATAATAAAGGGTCCGCCAAATACCTTTTTTTTGAAAATGCTATAAAAAAAAACTACTGAATATTTTCTCAAATTTCTGTTTTTAATTAATTATTTAATTATTTTCCATTATTAACCTTCCGGTTAATAATGGAAAATAATTTTATTCAAATGGCTGCCTCGGCTGGCCATGCAGTAGCCTACACGATCGGTCCAATTTTAAGCACATTATCGATTGTGCGCAGCTGTATTTCCTCCTCTTCAATTTTTGTGAACAAAAATTCGTTCAACATGGCCCGATAACGATCGCCATCGACTGTAACGGCCACTCCTTGCTCATTTTCGAAGAAAAATGGCCCAATTATGCCTCTGGACCAATGTCGCAATATTTCCCAGCGTTGTTCAAGCGTATACACAACCATATTCGTTCAGTTCAAGCGTATACACAACCATTCCATTCACGAAATAAGCACTAGTTGAAAAAAAAAAACTTTAGATGGCGGACCCTTTAGTATCAACCTTGCTAATATGTTTGATTTGCTTTATTTTTGTAAATATACGGAGGTTGAAAGCTCGTTATAAATTGAAAATTATCTTTTATATTTTTGCAATTAAATTTTGATCAGGATTGCTAAATTTCTGTATTTTCTTTGAAATTAATGTCACTCATATCAACATTTTTATCCGTAGAAAAATCACGTTTTATTAGTGGGACCTTTTACTTCCATAGCGCTTATAACTTTGGTCGTAGATGTGATTTAAAAATATTTTATTACTCAATTTTAAACTTTGATTAAATGTACTTTGTATTTAAAAATATATTTAATCAATAAATCATTCTTTATAGAGTAAACATAATCAAATATTCATTCTAGTTTTCGTTTCCGATAATTTTCGTGCAGTGCTCAAAATAGTTGAAGTAGTTTTTATACCCTCTGAGGGTATGTGTCAGGTTGTCTTTACGTTTTTAACGCATCGAAATATAGTTCTAAGACCCTACCCACTCACAGAACGATTCGGTTGGAATGAGGTTGTCTCAACCGAAAATTCGGTTGTATCAACCGAATTTGAGTTACCACAACTAAATTCGGTTGTCTCAAAATAAATTCGGTTGCTACAACTGAACCCGGTTGTCGGAACCGAATCGTGCTGTTGATCCAACCTCGTTGTAAATATAATTCGGCTGTCACTGAATTCTGAAAACTGAATTTGGTTGCAGCAACCGAATTTCTCAACGAATCGGCTGCTGCCGCCGTATTAATACTGTTACACTAACCGAATTGTTATTAAATTCAGCTGTAACTATGGAATTAAATTCCAAAGTATTGTATAGTTCAAAAAGAAAATTAATATTATTAAAAAAAATAAAACAAAGAATGCAATAACAATTGCAATAATTACCAGAATATTAAAAAATCGGTGTTAAATGAAATTATACAGATATAATTGTCAAATAATTGTTGGCAGAAATTTTTATTAAAATAGGTCTCAAAAGCTGTAAGTATGTGATGAGAGTATGGTTGGAAAAATATCTATTCTTGATTTGTTTGTACATATGTTTTATATAAATTGATACTCTAAAAATTAACCAGTGATCCATATCCAGCATTGAATTCCTAAGACACAATAAGGGACAATTGTCGGAAACTGGAAAAGAATTAGTGTCTGGTTCTGGTGTTTCAAAGAAGACATACATACATCTTCATTATTTTTTGTAATTTAAAAAAATCTTTCAACCATGGTAATTATGGTCGTTAGTCGGATAATAAAACCTATTTCAGCTGGTTTTTTTTTTGTATCAAATCGGTAGTTTTAAAGTGCAGACTACCTGTTCCACATTTTTTGAACTCATTTTTTTCACAGGTAATTATTTATAGTTTTACACTGTATGAAATGAAAATCGTTTGGTTTTAACAGCTTTTAAACTGCTGAATCGTTAATTCAAATTTCTATACTAGCTACACTCAAACAAAAGTCAGTAAAGACAGCAAAAATTTGTTTGCAGAATCAGCAATATTTTAGTCAGGAGGGTGCTTGCAAAAAAAATTGCTAATGTCGGCAGAATCTTTAGTAAAACCAGCAAAAGTTTTGCTAACATTTAGTTGAATAAAAATTAAAGAATTCTTGCTTTAAATTAATTAAATTTTTGCTTAATACTAGTAGGCTGAAAAAAATTCAAAAAATTTTTAGAAAAATTATACTTTATTTGCTGGATATCCTATGGTTCTTTAAAAAAAATGTACAATACATTAAAAAATATAAAAATGTCCATAGATTGACGACATGAATTAATTTAATATCTGAAAATATATAGAAATAATTATACATAACATAAACAAAAATATATTTCAACTACTTACATCCGTGGTTGTCAAATGAAGACAATTTGGACTGAAGCTAATTCCCGTAGATAACACAGGCCGACAAGGTTTTCTGACCAAGAATCAGACTATACTCTCCCGAAGGTTTTAGACGTACTGAATCTGAATCCGAATCTGACCTCAAAATAGCACTATCACGACAGGCTTTCCAGATATTCTAACCTAGACGTGCAAAAAACACGTTTTTTTGCGTTACACAAACATATATTTAGAACCCTTAACCCATTGCATGTGCAAGACGTGTACAGACGCATATAATGAAGTGTTAGGAACTGTGTATCACTGCTTCTCAGTGACAAATGAAGGTTTTTTTAAAAATTAAAAATGCATTTTGTAGGGGAGAAATAGCACTTTTAGATACCGTAACGATCTTTTTGGAAAAAAAATTCTGGAAGATACAGAACTTCAAATGTACCCAAAAACGTGTTTTTAGCACATTTAAGTTAGAATATATCAAAAACCTGACGTGATAGGGCTAAAACCTTCGGAAACTGGTTCTTGGTTAAATATAACATTCACATAAACAGCCCTTTTTTGCGAATAGTGCAAGAAAATTTGAAAAACTACCTAAGATGTGTGTCCTTCTCTTTCGCTTTAGTCTGTCTATCTAAAGGTACATTAATTGAATTAATTTAAAAATTCATTTTGTAATTTGTAAGCCTGATTGGCCAAATAATAAATTACAATATATCACACACTAATATAAACCACACAATTGGTATAATCAATTACTTATAAAATAAATTTATGCAAATATAAAAATTAGCTTGATATCAGATTTGTATAAAAATTAAATAAAACAATAACAAAATAATTATTTCTGTCCCTTCTGACGCATTACCAAAGTAATGTATCGCCATAGTGATTCACATTACAATTCACCTTACTTCACTGATGAATTTTACAGGCGATGAGCCTAAAAGTAATTTGTGGACTCATTACCTAATAGGGGGTTAAGTAACTAGTTACTTATATGGTTACCGGGTTCTAAAACGTAATGGGTATAAGAATAGATTTTCATAAAAAAAAAAAATTAAAAAAAAATTGTTTTAAACATCTTTTTTATTAAATAAATAACATGGTCTCGCTGGGTTTGGAACTTGGGGTCTTTTGGTTGTTAGACGAGAGCTCTACCCACTGAGCTGTCGTCACATATAATTACAAATTGCTTAAAATTTAAATGAATTGTTTTGCTTCGAGTTTCCGTTTGTGATGTTAAAAATATATACCTTACCCTCATGCTGACAAAAAATCACAAAGTAATGTGTTTAAATATAAATTATCAAAAAATATTTTAAGTATTACTTTACGTTTATAATTCATGCATTATGTAATTGATGATCGGTATTTTATGTTTCGAAAAAAGTAAAAGGTAATGATGTATCATTACAAGGGATGTAAAGGGTGTCCCAAGAAGAGCGCAATTTTTCAATTTTAAATAAAACACAGATATTAAAAAAAAAAATCGTGAAACTTTATTATATCGTAAAATAGACAGAATGAGGTTATGTATGGAACAATATATCGTGCAGATGGCCGCCGCGGCTTTGCTGGCATGCACGCGATCTTTTAATGAAATTTTCAATGACCGTTTTGCATGAATGCTGCGGTATTTCAATAATGCAGCGTCTAATTTCCTCTTTTAAGGCTTGAGTCGTCGTCGGCTTATTCGCGTAAACCATCGACTTCAAAAAACCCCAAAGAAAAAAATCTAATGGTGTTAAATCGCACGATCTAGGCGGCCAATTCTGATCTCCAAAACGCGAAATAACACGACCGGGATATGACTGATGCAGCAATTGAATTGTTTCTCTGGCTGTATGCCATGTGGCGCCGTCTAGTTGGAACCACATGCCCTCCACATTCATTTCTTCAATTCTAGGCAAGAAAAAACTGGTTATCATTTCACGATACCGAACACCATTGACTGTTTGCGCTTGACCTGCATCATTTTCATAAAAAAAGGTCCAATGATTCCTCCAGCCCAAAAACCACACCACACAGTGACACGTTGAGGATGCATTTGCTTCTCGTGAATCACTCGAGGATTTTCCTCACCCCAAATGCGACAATTCTGCCTATTGACGAAGCCATCAAGATGAAAATGGGCCTCGTCACTGAAGATGATTTTATCGGCAAAATCAGCATTTTCATGTTGTCTCTCCAATACCCAATTACTCCATTCCATCCATACTCCATTCGTGTAGCGCTCCATTTTTACTAACCTCGTACCTTCTACTAGCAAACAATAACAATTGTTCAAATGTCAAACAATGACACTTCGAATGTTGCCAGATTTAAAAATTGCGTTCTTCTTGGGACACCCTTTATAACAAAGTAATGCATAATGTAACCTATTATCGGTAACTCATTCATTTATGTTGGAAAATAATGATACAGGAAAGGAGTATACATTACAACACACAGAAAACAGAACCAATTGCTGCAACCGAATTTTTTGCCAACCGAATTTTGATAGTTACATTTACTAATAATTATTTTACTTAGAAATTCAATTGAAGTCATTAATATTTCGCTATGAGTACTGACTATTCAATTATACATATGGAATTAAAAAAAAATACATGTTGTCACAATTGAATTTATTAAGTAGATCGAACCGAATTTAATTAAGTAATACACCATATCCAATGTTTTTATTTTTATTTATTGAAATAAATATGCAGTCAATATAAATATGATAGAAATAAAGAGCAGACCGGTCTACTTGTAAAAACCCGTCAGCGCGATTAGAACAAAGTACTTTTTGCATAAAAACATACCCTTTTTTAAGCACAAGTGCCTTTTCTCAAAAAATTGCATTTTTCACAAATAAGTACTCTTCATCCAAAAGAATTATATTGAGTTCAAAAAGTATGTTTTCAAGTACATCTTTCAAAGAAACTATCCTTTTTCAAAAAAAGCAACTTTTTCTTTTTCAAAAAAATACCTTTTCGAAAAACTAAACTTTTTAATTGTTCAAAAACGAGTACCTCTCCAGAAACGTATTTTTTTCAAGCAATAACCCTTTTAATGAAAAACATCCTTTATAAAAAAATATCTTTATCCAAAAAAGAACTATTTAAAAAAAATGTCTTTTCTTTAAAAAAGTTAGTTTTTCAATAACAGTGACTTTTTTAAAAAAGTACCATTTTAAAAAAGTACCATTAAAAAGATACTTTTTTGTTGAAAAGTCACTTATTTTGATAAAAGTGAAACAATGAACTTTTATTGGAAAATATATCTTTTGATACTTTTTAAAGAAAAAAAAAACTTTTTTTTAAACGTACTTAAAAAAAAACTCCTTTGATAAGGTACTTTTTTGAAAAAATTTTCTTTTTTAAATCAGATGCTTTTCTTTATGGTCCTTTTTTGGACAGGTAATTTATTTGAAAAAGGGAGTTTTTTTGTAAAAAAGTATTGTTTTGAAAAGGGGTACTTTTTTGAAAAAGATACTTTTTTAAAAATGTACTATTTTGAAAAAGATTCTTTTTTCAAAAATATACTTTTTTTAAAGATGATACTATTTTGAAAAGGTTAGTTTCTTCAAAAGAGTACTTTTTTTGAAAAAAAAGATACTAATTTTTTATATTTGTTTAGTCATTTTTTTTTTAAATGTGATTTTGTGTTTAAAAATCATATATTTTTATGCAAAAAGTAGTTTGTTTTAATCGCGCTGACCGGTTTTTACGAGTACACACGTCTACTTGGTTTTCGTTCTACCCGGTATTTCGGTCTATCCGGGTAAACCGAAGACTGGGAAACCCGGAATAACGGTCTAGACCGTAGGCTCTACTTAAAAATTATAAAACATCTTTTCGGAACTGCGCTAGATAGAGCAATACCGTTACTAAGTAGTTGTGTTAACATGTTAGTTTTCTTAAATTTGAAGCACCCGTTTTTATAATTTAAGAAGAAAAATGTTGCGCATTCTAGTAATCCGTCTTACAAATATATTTTCAATTCTGAAAGAAAAACGAGAAACTACAATAATTTTCTTTTATATGTACACAAAATTTAAGCTTACCACATCAGCATCTTCTTATTGTTTTTTGCAACTATTCCATCGTGTTTGTTTAATTTTATTCCGTATTTTCTAAAAATTAAAAATTTTTGTTCTTATATGTTTTACTAAAATTTTTTTTTTTAATTTTCTTTTTGTTATTTTAAATATTTAATTTGACATAAATAGAAAATAACAATTATTTTTTTTTAGAACAAGGTATGATATTTACGGCAATTGGGAGGCAAGGGTTATAGTTATAATAAAACGGCTGTGTTTGCTGAAGATTTTTTTTTTATAGTTGCATCGACTAGTAGTTTTCCCAACCATATTTAAAATTTTATAATTAGGGAAATCAACCAATTGTCTGCCAATAAGAAAGTTAGTTTGTTAAGCTAATTTTTAAACTTGCACTAGACAAGCTAACTGGTCCTGATTAACATTTGTATGCACATACAGCTAAAATATTTGTGTACCAACTTAAATAATGTAATATCAAACGAATTCCAACTGATCTTTTCCCTGTGTGAAGGTATTGCATTACTTAATCGCACCTATTACCAAAGTTTTGCTGGGTATCTTAGCGCTATGGGCAAAGAATTAAATGAACGTATAACACGTATTTGATATGATTGCTCTAGCCATGAGCAATCATAAATTACAAAATTTATTTAATTCCAGGCTCAGAGACAAAATATCACTAAACCCTTATAAACTTCTGCTTTCACACTTAAAAAATTACGACTTAAACCCGTATTGATTATAAAAATATCCCGTATTTAATTTTATTTATTTTCATTTGATACTACGGCACACACTTTTCATGATCAGTGATGCCAAATCGTAAATTTCCATTTTCCTACATTATATAAAAAAAAATTTAGTTTACAAATACACATTTGGTTTTTATTAAATTTAAATATTTTATTTTGCCGTTAATTCAATTAATAATCAATTTCTTTAGCAAGGAGGCTCAACACAATATTTTAGTTTCTTAGATCAACAATTTATATGAATGCACATTGTTGGCGTCCTTTTATATTAAAAACTTTTAAAAAAAAATCTTCCATGGTTGAATTTTGTATATGTCTTACAAGAGTTGTATCATTTTCCTCGGCTCTATTAAATCTTGACATGCCCCGAAATCTACTACATTCTGCGCATATGTTTCAATCTGGTTTTCGACCACACTACTAATGTGCTTATTAGCACAATTTTGTTAGCAAAATAAATTAGCAAAACATTAATAAAATATTTGTAAAACAAGTTTGTTATAATTTTTATTAAAAATAAAAATTATGTTTTTTTCGACCTTTAATTGTGCAATGAAAATGAAAATTATTCAAGTTCGAGGCCATACTCTATATTTCTTCATTAGGATATTGTCCTAACAAATAATCTATAGAGTTTTTTGTTTTCAAATTTATTATTTGACCCTTTCAGGAATGTGTTGATAGATCTATTTCGGGAATTTTCTAGGTTCCCATCATCAGAACACGTTTTGAAAGCGGTAACAATCCCATGTCAAACATCAAACATTCATATGAACTAGTTTACTCACTACATGAGAACTAATATACATATGAGTTTAAAGTTAAAGATTATAACCATTGATAAAAAAATAAATTGAAAACTTGTTTGATGCGTAAGGTCCACCTCTGGTGGATATTCAATACACGTTTTTTTGTTTTTCTCTCCTTTTTATATTTTGTTTATAGATCTATCAACACATTCCTGAAAGGGTCAAATAATAAATTTGAAAACAAAAAACTCTATAGATTATTTGTTAGGACAATATCCTAATGAAGAAATATAGAGTATGGCCTCGAACTTGAATAATTTTCATTTTCATATTTGTGAAATATTAGTTCAAAACTATTAAGTGCAGAATAAGAATAACTAAAATGTTACCTGAAAACAAAATTTCAGCAAACAATTTGCTGAGAAATAGTATATTTTATTTACAAGACGTTTTACTAATTGTTCTACTAACTTATTTTTTAAGTGTATTTTTGAGAAAATCGATATTGAGAAATTGAAACTATTTAGAGAAAGGCAATTAAAATTGAAAATAAGTGCGCCCGGTAGGCTGGTTGGTAGCGTTGTTGGTATTTCTTTCAAACACTCTTTCTAAACTACTTTCTTTTAGATCTTATTATTATAAAAAGTAATTTCTTTTATAACCCGTGCTCGGAAATGGAAATAAATTACTTTTTCAGAATGAGTTCCCAAAAAGTGCTTTTTATTCAAAAGAGTAATTAGGGAAACATATTTTCATCAAAAATATACCAAATTTAGTACTCTTTACACGAAAATATACCAAAAGAATTATTCCTTTGTGTCGAAAGACTACAAAAAGTGTGGTATTTCCCTAAAATATACTGACGAGTATTAAAAGAGGTAACATTTTTTGAAGGATAACTTCAAAATTTTCTTTTTGCAATCCCCCTTTTTTCAATGTATTGAAGAAAGAGAATAATTTTTCTTTAAGTGTATTTAAAGAATTTGTTTAATACAATACCGCTGAAATACCTTTATCGATTCAAACCCCTATCAACTGGCTATCGCTGTCCCTAAAATACCGATACCCAAATAATTGAAATACCGTTATCCGTAAAATACCGATACCGATATAACTAAAATATCAACACCGTTAAAATACCGTTACCGAAATAATTGAAGCAGCGTAGTCCTGAAAATATCGTTATCGAAATAATCTGACAAGATCAGAAGAAATAATCCCTGTAAATATATATGTATATTTTCCCAAATAGTCATCATAAACTAGCCATTCTTGGAATTCGGGTATAATGGGGCTAAAAATATCGGTGTGTATTGACATTACATGAACAACTAAAATAACGTTACCCTTAAAATACCGTTACCGAAACAACTACAAAACCGTTATCCTTAAAATAACGTTACCGAAATAACTAAAATACCGTTAAATAACTAAATACCGTTAAGCAGAATACCGTTATCGCTAAAAAACCTTACCGAAATAATTGAAATATCGTTGCTTCTAAAATACCGTTACCGAAATAAAAGCAAATAGCGTCACGCTTACCGATACCCGTAACGAATCGGTTACCACCCATGATTTTTTTTAATTTTTTGCAGTTTTATAATCCTGCATTTCTATAAGATTTTACACTTAAAAAAATTTGGTTTGCCTGCATAGGATATCTGAATATATATATATTAAAGTTAGCATTTATTAAAATTTTTATATTGTTATTTAAATGTACAAATTTTCATAAAAATAAATTTATAAACATATTAAGTGTTTCTTCAGCAAAAATATTTTTAGAATTGCTGCACAAATAATATAAATATTCAGTTGGTGCAACTTCGGTTTGTTGATAATTCGACTGTCACAACCGAATTGATAATAAAAAATTGGACTGAATTTATGAGGTTATAGCAACCGAATATACGAGGTTACGGCAACCTCATTCATTGGTTCAAAAAAAAAAATCGGTTGTCAGACCAGCATTTTTATGTGAGTGTATTTATATTAGAATGTCCCTTCAAATACGACAAATCGGGATAAAATTACCAATATTATTTGTTGATTATTGTACAACAACAGCTCTTAAATTTTGTTTTTGTAATTCAATATTCTAATGTGAAAATAATAAGGGCAGTACGTCAATTGTGCGATAGCCCAAATAATCCTAGCATTTTTTCCTGCAAATATTGTTATGGTAATTGTATTTAATAGATAGACCTATTTTGGTATCATAATTGCACCAAGTTTAGAGCCCGGATACGAAAAAAATCTGTGATATGAAAAGTCGGAAAACATTGCGAAATATTTATATGGAATTTTTAGTAGTTTGATATTCCAAACAACTTTTTTGGAGCTGTTTTTGAATTCTAAGACAAATAAAAGAATACTTGACCACTTTGAGTTCTTAAAAGCAGATTGATTATTTGGGATTTCCAAGCAATATCGGGATTTTTAGTAAGATTTTTTTTTTTTTTTTTTAGTTGAAATTTTGTTGATTGTAAGAGTAATTTTTAATTTTCACATAACTGTGGTACTTCTAAAATTTCCTGCTGGCGCAAAATCAGGTACTATTTCCAGTTTTCGTTGCTGAATTTTCAACTATTTGTACGGGCTTCTTTTTATGAGTGTTCTCTATGGTATAGTCTGAAAACAAGAAACGCCTAGTATACAGAAAATATTGAAAACAAATTTTAGAAAATTTTTTATTGACAAAATAGTTGTCCTATATTGGAGAAGAAAAATATGCCCTTAAAATATACGTCTGTTCTTAAAAGTTCAAAAATATGCTTTAAAAAGGAAAATATGCAATAAAATGCTCGAACAAATCGATGCTAGAATTGATTAACTGTTCTAAAAAGGTAAATATGTTTCCTGTGGGTCGTAGGGAAATTTTTCATTACGACTCACAGGAAACATGATGCAGCACGTATCAGTTTGCGCTGTTAAAGACTATAAAATATGAACGCATATCTTCTTCAAGTGTAGTTAGTTTGTTTAGCAATTGATTGTTTAGAAGCCTATTACTTGAATGTATAATGTAACCTAGCTTAATTGTGCGTTACTATTTTTCGAGTGTACCCTATTCACACACAATAAGTTTTAACAGTTTGAGAAATATTGAATGTTTTCATCCAACTAGGTGTGTGTCCTTACTTACTTCCAAAGCGCCAATAGTATGTGAATCTTTAAACTAACAGGCAAGAGTAAATACAACAACCATACTGGAACTAGTAAAAGTCTTAGTTTGCAATATATAATACAGATGACTCCACAAATTCGGAAGTCTTATTTAAAACGGAAAAGCGCTAAGCAATATGGCGTTAATACATACCCAGCAAAAAATTGCCAAAAAGGTAAGCGGGTTTGTAATCAAGCATTTTGGGCAGAACGCATTCCTTACTAGATTACCTACTCGATTCTTTTAACAGGGCGTGAGACTAAAATAATTGATTCTTTAGAATTGATTATTTTTTTTTACCGAAGAACCATTTACTTTATATTTTTAAGAACTACATACATTTTTTAATAAAGAAATAGTTCCATTGTAGAACTACGAAGTACTTACACAAAAAAAAAAAATTTATAGTTCCCTAGAAAAAATAAGAAGTACTTTCATTAAAAAAAAAAAGAAGTAGTTCCATTAGTAAATTCAACTTTTACTCACACGTGATTCTCCTAAGTCACTCAAATATACGATCAAAACTCATACGGAAATAAAATCCTAAAAGTGAAACATCGAATTGTTATGATAAAATGGGTTTGTCATAATTTTGGAGCTATAATCCACGAAAATATAAATTTTTCAAAAAAAAGTACGATTCAAAATTGAAAAACAAAGATATGACTCACACACAATCACCCTCGAAAATTTTTTTTTACACTCACTCAATTTCAACTTCCACTCACAATTTTCTGCTCACGTGCGCTTCCCTAATTTATACCTAACCACAGTTTAAACAAATTGAGGCAACATGCAATTTCTGTTTTTAGTATTATTTTCCTGAAAATAAAAATTTGTTTGAAAAAATATATGAGATAAATTCTTTAAAATTGTATAACTTCTTTTTCAAAATGAGGAACTACTTTCAATGACGTCCTTTTATTCAGAAAAAGTATTATGATTACTTCTGGAGTACAAAAAGTTATACATATAAGTTAATAACATTGTTATTTTCTTTTAAGTAAATAATTACTTTGTTATTGAGTTCATGCTTTCTGGTTTAAATTTAAAGAATTGATTGCAATACTACTTGCTTTTTTGACTCTATCTTTGGAATGAGTTTGGTATTGCAGTTACTAAATTTGGCAATGAGATATGTAAGCAAGTGTGGGCATCACCTTCTTTTTGGAATGTGTAATTTTTTCCTGGGTATTACCCCTTGTACCACAGTTGGTTACCGCAAGGCATTAAAATAAGGCTTTCCTATTGTATTTTCATGTATCAGTGTCGGTAAAAGTAATGTTATTCAAGATGTTTTTTTTTTGGGAACGGTATACCGTTACAGTATCCGTTATGATCTGAATACTGGTATGTTTAAGAGGTTTTTATTACATTTTTTTCTTCGTATAAACACTTAGGTTTATCAAAAAAAAATGAGAATAACAAAGATTTGTAATTGTTAAAATATTTGTATAGTTACCGGGAAAATATCTGTTACCACTAATATAAATAACGGAAAAGAAGTTGAATTTTTAAGAGTTAACAGTAACGGTATTCACTTTGAGACAGTATTTTAGCTTATAACGATAACGGTAACTAACGTGTTCATGGATATCATGAATTATATATGCTTCGTCCAGACAGAAAAGTAGATCTAGTAAGCACAGGGTTAACTGTATATGTTTGTATGGAGATTAAGTAGAAATTCACTTCTCACTAGATTAACCAATTTTTATAAAGATTTTTAAGACTTAGTAGGAAGATAGGTTGGTCATTTTAGACATTTTTCGAAAATTGTATTACCTAATCCCGTCGTCTGGAGGGATTACGTATTACAAGTAAATCAATTAAAATCGAAACTTTGCTTACACCTAAAAGGTTAATTTTTTTTTTAAATCTTAGCTTAACAAGTGAAATTTCTATCAAAAAATTGCAAAAAATTTGATTAATGTTTTATTTATTATTTTATACATAAATTTGTAAGAGTACATCTTTCTTTATGTATTACTTTACATAATAAAATAATGGGTTAGCGATAAGAAATTTATAATGCATTACTTTAATACGAAACATAACTAGTGAGCAATAATAGGTTATTCATCTTATTACTTAAAAAAATTGTATTTTTCTAAGCTATACGGTAAGGTGTCAGTTTTGGTATATCTCGAACGAATTTACATAGATGAAAAATTCTTTTGTGTTTTAAGCTATCAAATATTATATGCCTCGGTGGCTTAGGCTGAAGAGCAGTCACCTGTTAATCTGACGACCCGGAATCGATTCCCGGCTCTCCCATGTTTTAAAATAAAATTAATAAAATATTTTTTTTAAATTCGTAATTTTTTTTCAAAATCTATTTTTAGACCCATTATTTTTTTCCTTATGGAAATGGCTTATTATTCATACGCTTGTATGCATAAAGGTAACCCATCATAATTTATCATAATAATTACGTAACTCATTACACGCATAGAAAATATATGGTTGCAATACGATAGTGGCCACTAAACAATGTTTCCTACAGCTTTAAATGGTTGTATAATTTAAATTACTATTGTATCAATCTTATTTCGCCAATAATATGGTTGCACTCATCATGTTTTAGTAAAAATTTCTCTTTTTTAAGTTACCATAATATAGTCTTGTCTACAGTCATAATATAGTATTTATTATCACATTTTTCTCTCTAACTACAGCAATATTGTAGTTGTGCAAACTATAAGACTATCAGTCAGTTTTTTTTAAGCGTCTTCGCTCTTTTAGTGTCATTCCTGTTTGAGATTTTGTGAAAAGAAGTTGTGAGAAACAGTCAGCACCAACAAATCACATATTATTAAACAAAAAGACATTAACAACAGACAAAAAACCGTAGTTGTGTTAATTGTAATGGAGATTTGTTTGTGGAAGAAGGAATATCTTTGTAGTCTCAGCCCCCTATATCCTGGAAGTTCCGGCAAAAGTTTATATGTCACGCACCCCCTTAAATAAACAAATTAAGTACAAAGTGATAAAAAAGTGATTTAATGTGATGATGTTGGGAGATATTTGGAACCATAATATCATATCATGATACAGAAACTGATAAGAGTATAGTCGCCACAACCATAGTAACATTGTTGTCGCAATCATAACTCCAAAATGTATTATACTCTTCGAATATGGTTCCCTCAACCATGTTTTTTCTTTGCGTGTACTTTCAGGACATTTCATACAAAAAAGTAAGAATTATAATGTAAAGGGTCAAAACCTTCAAGTTTCGATTACTGGGCTCATAATTTTGTAAGGAGTGATTTTGCTGGGGTTTTATAAATTGACGTGTCTTTAACATTTGCATATTTTGCATACACTAAGTAGTTTCTTTGTCGAAACGACAAAGTCCATTTTAATGCGGTACCAGTCAACCCCCATATAAAAAAAAATTTAAAATCCATTTGATTAGAAAAATAATTTAGCTGTTATTCCTATACATCACTACATAAGCTAATTTTGATACAACTTATACCTAAAATATTTGAAAAATTAACACCAAGTTTTTTTTTTGGCTTTTTTATAGGGCCTCCAAAAATCGCAAAAAACAGCAATATTGTCTACATAATATTATATATTTGATTAAATTTTAACTTTTACACCTCAAACAATAAAAGTAACTTATTTTTGTTATTCTTCGGTGTTTTTTAGTGTGAGCAGTGGGTTTCCATACTACTCAGTGTCGCTCAATCTGCTCTCTTTTTATTTGTTCGTAAACTCGCAACGATCAAATGAAAACATATTGCAGAAATTTAAAAGTTTAAATTAATTTGTATCATGTTTTTAAATAATACTTTAATAAAATGTTTAATTATTTTAAATATTGATGATAAAATCAGCAAGATAAAACTAAAATATATTAATTTTTAATAGCAAATAACAAAATGTAACCAAACTCAAAGTGAGTGATTTAAGCAACAATTTTTAACAACATGTTGCAATCATTTTTTAGTGTATAAAAACGTTTTCATTTGCTTGTCCGAAGTTCGGCATTTAGTTGTTGTGAGGCGTGGGAAGTGTAGTATCTCTATTGGTGTGAATTGCCCAAATTTGATGACTCGATTTGAAATCTAAAAAAAATTACGCTTTCACACAATTTACGAGTCTGTTACGAGGGCGGATCCATAAGTCCGTGACTTTTCGAACTTCCCTCGTAAACTGGAAAAAGTGAATTTCGAGTGCTCATTAAACATTATTTTTTGCGAAAAAAAACCGTCAATCAAACCAAGGAAAAGCTTGATAAATACTATGGGGAATCTGCACCATCGAAGTATATGGTAAAAAAAGTGGTTTACAAATAACGCTTAACGTTCTAAACGGCCAATTGAGGTCAATACACCAAAAATGTCGAAAGAATCCACGAGATGGTGTTGGCCGATCCAAGAGTAAAAGTGCGTGAGATTGTTGATGCCATAGGCATTTCATATGGCAGTGTGGTTTCGATTTTATATGATCAGTTGGGTTTAAGAAAGCTGTCTGCAAGATGGGTCCCGCGTTTGCTCTCAATTGACCATAAACGTAATCGTGTGACAACTTCAAATGATTGTTTGGAGTTGTTTAACCACAATTCGAATGAGTTTTTGCGACAATTTGTAACTGTGGATAAAACATGGATCCATTACAACACTCCGGAGACCAAGCAGCAGTCTAAATAATGGGTTTCTCAGGGTGAACCGGCTCCGAAGTAGACCAAGGTAAGTTTGTCGGCCAATAAGGTGATGGCAACAGTTTCTTGGGATGCGCGCTGGATAATCCACATCGATTACCTTCAAAAGGGAAAAACAATAAACGGCGAATATTATGCCAACTTAATGGACCGATTAACGAGGATTTATAAAAAACCGCCCCCATATGGCCAAGAAAAAAGTTCTTTTTCATCATGAATTCCATGAATTGGCATACGAATTGGTACCTCATCCGCCATATTCTCCGGATTTAGCCCCCAGTGACTATTACCTATTTCCAAACCTAAAGAAATGGCTCGGTGGAAAGATATTTAGCTCCAATGATGAAATTATTGATCAAAGAAATTCCTATTTTATGGACCTCGAAAAATCCTTTTTTTTTGGAAGGAATACAAAAATTGGAGAAACGTTGGAAAAAGTGTATTGAGCTAAAAGGAGATTATGTTGAAAAATAATTTTTTTTTTTTTGTAAAAAAAACTGTGTTTCATTAAAAAAGGCACGGACTTATTGATCCACCCTAGTACTTTGCACACATCAAGAGCTTTGTAACGGCCAGAACTACGCGAAACCCGAGCTAAATAAAGTTACATACGGGAAAGTAAACGGTGTTCGTCGATTCAACGAAGAAAGTGCGTCTAGGGTTAAAGACACGTTGTTTAAAAAAGGGTTTAATTTTCAGTCTAAACGCAGTATCACTGTGATATTAATACATTTTTTGCAATGCTTTTATATTGAGTTTATGAGTGTTTTTTATTATTTTTTGTTGTAAATTTACAGCAAAAGTTTTTAATTTATGCAAAGCAAAACACGTTTTTTTCCTATTCTCAGATACAAAAGTGATGATGATGACTGTAGTTCAAGCATAACGATTGTCAAACGATTGTAACGAAAAACTCTTTAAAAATGTAATGAGAACCAGAATACATGAATACATAAATACATTCGTGCATTAATATGTGTTACACTTTTACTCGCCAAGTGGGTACCCCACTACAAGTTCTACTAATGAGTTATTGCCTTGAAGGAAATGATAATTATTTTTTGGAAATTTACCAAAAATAGCACAAATCTCATTAAATAAAATGTTTTGACAGTAAATGGTGCTGTTCTTTTGTATTTGAATGTATGTATGCATATGATGATTTTATGTACAAATGTATAATTGTATTATGCCATTTACATGATTACGTGTTGTTTTATAATGACAACTAATGAGACACAAATTAATTTTTTTGTCGTTATCGTCAACATGGCTGCTGTTGTTTACCCAAGTAAAAAAAATTGATGTGGGGCAACATCAAATTATATATTGTGTAAATTAGATATGCGATTATATCAAATTGTATCTAAAATACATTAAATTGTATCGAATTAGCTCGAATTCGATGCAATTAGATACAAGTTTGTACAATTTGAAAAAACATGGCTGAGGCAACCATATTCGAAGAGCATCATACGTATTTGGATTTATGATGGCGACAACCATTTTACTAATGTTGTGACAACCATACTCTTATCTTTTTCTTAAACATAATATGATAATTAGATTACCATGTATGGTGCCCAATTGATCTCAATATTAGTAATATGTATGAGTTTTCTATCACTTATATGTATCGCTGCGCCCACCTTCGGTGTTCCTATAGCCCTTAACCCCACCGAAGTAAAATAATGAATCAGGGCTATGAAACAAAAGGCTTCAATAAATTCGCTAACTCTAGATCAGGTGGCGAGCAGCAACTGTTCTAAGATTTATCATCTCGCGTAATTACAGTGTTGAAATGTTTGAAGCCCTTCATCTTTCACCACCTTTCATCTCTCCACTATCCCCTTTCCAAAGAAAGCTTGTTTTCTTTGTTAACTTCAAATGTATTTGGTAGTTTATACTGAAAATGTTCTATTTATGCATACAGTGTATGAAAAAATAATATGATAATTACGTCTAAAATAAAATATGTATTTATATATTTAAAAGTCAATTAAAATATAAATTGATTCAATTAAATATTTGTTTAGAAACAAATTCAAATAAAATCTTTAATTAGATATTTTAGGTTGATAATTTTTTCTGTGTACTCAAATAAAGAGTTTTTTATGTAGACATCGAAAATAGAAATAAAATTAAGACCCAAAGCTCCGATTTAGCTTAAATACGGATAAATTTGTTCTTGATCTCAAACCATATAACTAATATATTTAGCCAAGTTACTGATTTATGCGATAACAACAGAAAAAATTCGCTCAAATGAAATAGAACCAGTTTAACAGATTTTCGAACTAACTTTTTTTATAAGAAATGTTACAAATAGTGTATTAGAAATCTTTTGCCGAATAGTTCTTACATTCATTTTCATATTTATTTAGTATGAAAGTACAGTGTACTTTAGATATAGACGAAATTAAACGGAACCGCAATACTTTTTATGTTGAAAAATCAGCCGTGTTTGACACTTTAAAGAGAAAAGTTTTATGGAAAACTAGATTTCTCTCAATTTTTTTAGATGAAAAATGCAGCATTTGAAAGTATATAACATTTCATATATATAATTATATGAACATTTAAGTTGAGTTATATGCGAGCCCATTTATAACACTATATTGTATATATAGCACTATATAATTATGCATACTAAATATACAGGACCATATAAAATAATATATTTTTATATATGCCCACATATACAAATTTTTGAAACAACACAAATCTAAATTTTTTTTTGTTTTTAATTTTTTTTAAAGAGAAGCAACACTCAAGAAATTCTTTCTATTTATTTATGTGTTGTTTTCTTTGGAAAGAGTATAGTGGAGTGATGAAATGTGAGGAAAGATGAAGGGCTTCAAAAATAGCAACACTGTAATTGCGCGAGATGATAAGTCTCAGAAAAGTTGTTGCTCGCCACCTGATGGAGATTTGGCGAACTTATTGAAGCTTTTGGTTCATAGCCCTGATTCATTATTTTACTTCGGTGGAGTTAAGTGCTATGGGAACACCGAAGGTGGACCTGCGATACATATGAGGGATAGAAAACTCGTCACCGGGAATTGAACCCGGGACCATCTGTGTAATAGTCAAACGCGCTAACCATTTCTAACCATTACACCTCCATTAGATATGAGTACTTATGCTGTAACATAAATGTTTATATAAATAATTATATTGATACATTTAAGGCTGAATTAGTTTGTACGTTTCGTTCCGTCACAAATCAGCTGGTTTCTGATGTATGAAAATGAGTGTGTGTGGTTAGTTTGTCTGTAATGTTACGTTCCGTGCCGGACGAACCTATAGAAAACAGAATTTCAGTACTCCGTTAAGTGACAGCTAAAAACAGCTGATTGCTCTCACATAAAAATACTCAGCTCAGGGATGATAAAGTTGGTACTATAGTACTTTGTATGGTACTATTTTAACCTTGAAATTACTATGGTACACCTTTGATCCATTTAGTACTATTTAAAAATTTTTCTATATTATTATTTTTAGTCACATTAAAAAAGCTTATGAATAATTAAATCCGTAATTCGATTTAGAAATCTTTTAATGAATATATTATTATTAATAATATATTCATTAATATTTATTAATATATGTATTAAAAAAATATTAAAAACTTGAGGAATTTAAGAAAAAATCTATAAATTTTTATAATTTTTGTTACCAACATTGCTTAACTTTTAGTGTTTGTATACAAATAAATTTTTATTTACGTTTTTGTTTGGTAATTAATAAATTTTTTTTTGTACTATTGGGGTCGAAAAAGTACTATATTCTATGATGGTTTTTACATTTTGAAATTCCCATTTATCGTCCCTGACTCAGCTTGCTACGGAATAGACTAACCACACAGAATAGAAATTCGGAAGGGCACGTAACAGAAACGTCACGGAACGGCAAGACTAATGGAGCCTTTAATTGTATAAAGTTTGTATCTAGGTTAGGTTAGGCTAGGAAGGGTTATGTGCCCAAGGGCACAACTCCACTCGGAGACCAATACGGTCCATTGTGAATCCCTTCAGAGAAAAAACGGTGAGAAAGAATAGAAATAGACAGAAAAAATAGCTTGTAAGATAAATATAAAGAAAGGTAGAAAATGTATTTACTCCCCAGAAACCGGATCCTAACGTCCCCTTACCAGAAACAGCCGTCCTATCTCCCTGACAAATCTCAGCAAATCAACTGGATTGTATCCAGCGACACACCCGAGTTCGTCGTGAAATCTATCTCCTAGCCATTTCTGTCTGAGACCCTGTAACCTAGGACAGTGGCACATTATATGCTCCACCGTCTCCAGTTCCTCAACGTCCTCGCACAGCCTGCAAACATCCGGTATGTCCCTGTCCCATCTGCTTGTGAAAGCCCTGACAGTACAATGACCGGTCAGGAACCCCGTAAGGATCCTGAGACCTTCCCTGTCCAGTCCCAGAAGAACCTTGGTTGCCCCTGCGTCCAAAGCGGGCCATAACGCCCTAGACACCCTACAGTCCATTCTGTTCCTCCATGATTGGTTAACGTTTTCGCGGAATCCCTTCCGTATAACCTCAAAGTAGTAACATAAAGGGGGCTTTACCCCCCCCCCCCCCCCCCCCCCCGTCTCTTACTTGCCAAGTCCAGATTTGAACCCTCCCTCGCAAGTTCGTCCGCCAACTCATTGCCATCCACCTTGCAGTGTCCGTTGTATCTAAATCTATACAAACTTTTTTACTTGGGTATTTGGTTTACACAAATGATTGTAATTTTAAGCAAATGAATTGAAACAAATTTTGTGTGACAAATGAATTGTTGTTGTATTTTTTTTTAATATGTTTATACAATAATGTACTTTACATATGAAACTACATAAGATTCATATGAAAAGATATAATTTGTTTATTATAAATATGTTGTTGATGCAAAGATGGGACTAATGTATATAATAAAATTATTAAAAATAGTATCCCTATGGGGAATGGGACCGGTTCTGCGTGTGCCACAGGATCGGTCCTTTCGTGCCAGAGACCGGTCCTCTGCTAAACCCTACATTATGTAAACAACTGGCAACTTTAACATTGGCTTGTCATAGGAGGGTATCATTTGTACTGCTTTACACCACATAGTGGCGTGCCACAGGACTAACCAAAGATGGGCATACCACAAGACTGTCGCAAAAGGGTGATGTCGTAAAAAATAAACGAAAACTAAACAGCTTTCAATGGGTAAAATTCTGTCCAACTGGCTTTTTCTTCTTAATAAGCATTCTGGTTAAGTGGTATGTCCTCCGTTTACCATTCACAGGATTGTTAATTTTAGGACAATTGGCACTGCTTAACCCACTTTAGTATTAAATTACACAAGCCCTGTGATAAGTCCTTCTTTAACCAGTCACTTTTAGGTCAATTGACTAATCATTTCCAATAGGAATTATAATAGGAAAATATGGTCTAATGTTACACTCTCGAGACCAGAGTTTTGAGGAATTGATTTGATTTAATTTATACAACAAGATTTACATCTTATAATTACAGTATAGGAATTTAAATAGTTAATCCCATAAGTTGTTAAAAATATTTCTTAATATTTAAAAAAAAAAAAAAAAATTATAAAAATTATAAATTAATTAATAAACAATACATAAATTCCAAATAAATTAGCGATATTAAAAACGTTTAAGAAAAATATGAACATAAAATTAAAATAATTATAATTATGCATAGCAAAAAAGAAAATGTGATAATTTTGACAATCAATTTTTTGTTTTTTTTTTTTTTTTTTAATATTAATTATATTATGATTATGACTGTATTGTTAACAAGAAAATGTTTTGTTATATCCCTTTTGAAATTGATTGTGTTGTTGTTTGTTTGGATGCTGTTCGGAAAGTAGTTCCATAGATGGACAGAAAAAAAAAATTGTGTTTTTGATGCCTCACTACGGTGTCTGAAAGTTTTAATCTTTTTACCCCTCACAGACCTCGAGAAGGTTAAGCGGTTGTTTAGATATGAAGGCTCTTTTAGGTTTATTATTTTATGTAGTAACGTAAGTATCTTGATGTTCAAGAGGCTTTTAAGACTCTACTATTTTTTCGTAAGACAAAAACGTATATTATCACATTGTTAAAGATTTTTCTTAACTTCTCCATACTATTTGAATCACAATTTCAAAACCTTCACAGCCATATAGTAAGCAGTGCATTAAATAGCATTTGGCATTCCCTAATTCCCATTTTTTTTAAATGAATTTAAGTCTTAGGAATGAATTCCCTGACCAACTTTAAGGGCTGGAATGAATCCCTTTTTTTCATTCGATTTGTCTTAATGCAATTCATTTCCATTTTTTCAATTCCTTCATGAAAATTATGGTATTCATTCTAATCTCGTTAATTCAACTTTTGGTCAGCGAATTCATTCCATTTTCATTAAATTCCCAGAGTGGCTTAACTTTTTTGTTTAATTCCCGAAGGACTTAACTTTTCTAACATTTTATGGCAAGGTGGAGCAAACTGGCATTTATAGATAGTAATTGAAAAAATGGCAAATGCTGCAGTTTGTTGCAAATGCCAAAAAAAACTTGCCCTACTAATGACTATTTGAGAAATATTTGTTGTTGAAGCCATTACATATAATTTTATTTGTAAAGATTTTGTATTTCTAATTTTATTAAAAAATTGCCATGTTACTGAAAACACTCGTTCACTTTACTCCGAAGTTGGAAGAATAGTAAGAAGTGCGAAAACTACTTGAAAACTACTTCCATACAAATTTTTAAACAAAAACTAGAAGTTTTCAAAAACTACTAGTTTTTGGTTGTATTACATACAAATGAGATATTAAACATATATTCAATATTTTGAGTTTTAAACCACTTAACTCAAAAAGCTTGAAATCTTTTTTTATGTTCTGAGTTAGATTGACTGCATTAATATCCGCATTTAAAACTTTTTTTAAATGTCTTTTACAGCAGCATATTACAATTTTGACACTTTTTTCCGGGATCCCGCAAAAAAACTAACGCCAAATCGGGAAATTAAAATAGAAAAAAAAAAAACACTGGCTTAATTATTCCTATGATTAATTTTAAGTACTTACACTCATAAAACAAGCCCGTACAAATAGTTGAAAATTTAGCTATATAACAGAAAATAGTACTTAAATTTCAGAAGTTGAGAATCACAGTCTGCTAAATTTAGACGATCAAAATTTTTGAAGAACTAAATTTGAGTTGACATTTAAATTAGCTAAGAATTTAGCTAAATTAACAGAACTTTTAAGCTGAATTAACAGAAAATGTTTGCTATAAAGATCTGACTAGAGGCAGATCCATATTTATTGCCATGAATATAAGTACACCTATCTCTCGATTTAGACGATATTTTTTGTACACGATTTTTTATTTCTCGTGTAAATCGAGGAATATGGAAATTACCTCGAATTACACGAATTTTTTTTGGTTGTTCCAGAGAAGTTCGCCGAAATTATTTCATATACTCCTGATCAAGTCTTTAATGCTGACGAGTCGGGTTTATTTTGGAAAAAAATGCCCTGAGAGAACTTTATTGTCAAAGGGTATTATATAATGAAATCATTGGTTTTAAATAAATAATAATAATGACTCAGGTGAAGACGAGTAAGAAATGGTTGCACTGATAACTAAAATTATTTGTGAAGGCCTTGAATTAGGACGAAAATTAGGAAATCACTTTGTCCAACATGACCAAAATGTTGAAAGAGCTCTAAAGTTCCAGAGATATATTTCTCATGGCCTGGCACAATATCGGGAGGTAAATAAAGAGTTGAACAATAATACGTCACAAGTTCTTATAACAAAATATATTTCCAAATCTCTGCGGGCTGATGTTATCTCCAACATTGAAACATAAACTTTTGAAATACTATCGAGTGATGAAAGTGATTCTTCACCAACCAGAAAGATAAGATTAGTTTTCACTATTAGTTTCAAATGAACTGATCTCTTTTAATGAACTGATCTCATTTAATGAACTGAATTATTTTTTTTTTTTATTAATAAATAGTAGACTGATTTTATTGATTTTTTGCTTAATTTATTGTACCTGGTGTTATGGATTTTTGATGTTATTCCAGGCTTCATAATTTATTTTTTGGTTTTATGAATTTTATAACTAAATTTTGTTTATAAATTAACTCATTTTGTTAGTTTTTTGTTTTATTTACGTTTTTTGCATTAAAACAAATAAATATATATATTAAAAAATTACTTTATATACAGCATTTGCCTTTTTTTTCGATTTACACTATTTTCCATACAAACTTTTTTGAATTCGATTTACACGATTTTTTCTGGAGCGTATCTATCATGTAAATCGAGGGATAGGTGTAATCATTAAAGAGTACTTACTAAGTTTGGAGTAACGATTTTTGGTCCATTTTGCTCTATCTCGATTAGTTTTCTATTTATGATTATAAAAAAAAAAACATATGAGAAAATGACGCCATCTACTGATAGCAGAATAATCAGTATGGTTTGTAAACAATTGTGATTTAAATTAACTAGCAAATTTTTAAATTTAAGAATCGCGTATTACTAAATTTTTAGGGCGAACAATTAAATCAAAGACGGATGATATTTGTTTTTCAGGTAAAATGAGATAACTTATAACTTTAGCTAAATAAATGATTTAACCGATAGCAACAGAAAAAAAAACTCAACTAAATTGGAACCCGTTCAACAGAATTTTGAACTAACCTTTTACAGTTAACCTTTTACAGTTGTTTGTTTGCAACCAATTTATTTTCAGTGTGTAGTTTTCAATTGATGATAAAATATGGATATTCAAACTTTTTGCTTTTGTGCAAAAATTCAAAATAATTCTTTCAGAGTATATGTAAAGCAAATTTTGATGCGAAAAAACTTTAGTAAACAAGTTTTTTAAACACTTGGCGATATCGAAAACATTACCCAGTCAGAAAAATGTTGGATCCTTTTCTGAGGGTTTTTATTCTAAGAGACGAAATGATACAAATAAAACACATATTTTTAAAATTTCATAATTTTATTGTCTAAAATTACTCATTATTTTGGACGAACATATGAGCCTTCTAAAAAGAATAATAAGAGACACACAAATTTTAAAAAAATTATTAATCCGAAAATATGTTTCAGAACTAACACAGAAATGTAATTCAAGGGCTTAATGTAAAAGCCACATTTTAGTTTTAGTTTCTTTTCACCTCTTAAAGGCTTAAACGGGACAAAAATATGACTTTTGCAGGACGTTTGTACTCTTTGCACTTGTAATAAGTGTTTAAGCAAGACTTCTTTCAAACATTAATCAATGGATATCTATAAAACAACGAAAATCCACAAATCAATAAATGTGGCTTATCAAGTTTTTACAATAAGCCCATCAATTGAATTTGAATATTTTGTGAACAATTCAAAAAAGGGTCCAAACAAAATTGAATGTTTGATCCTATAGAATTTTTTAAATATATTTTCTAAGTAATTTTTGAGTCAGAAAAGAACGCTTTTTGGATGAATCACTTTCATGCAAAATATTTCAGTTCTAATAATATATTTTGAGTCCATTTCTGACTCATTTTGGGGCTTGTTTGCTGACAGGTTAACACCCAATAAATCTAATAAAATATTATTTCTATTTAAAAATTCCCATCTATGAATTTATTTAGTTTTTTATATGAATGTAAGGTTGAGTTCATGTTTTTACATAATATCGATTAGGTTTTTATTATACACTCATAAAAAGGCTTATTCAAAAGTCTGTTAAGCGGGGTCCAATTCAGTTGATATAATTTTTTCTGTTTTTATCGTTTAAATCAGTTATGTAGTTAAAGTTACTAGTTATCTCATTTTACCTCAAGAACAAATTTCATCCGTATTTAAATGATTTTTCGACCTAAAACTTTGTAATTTGTGATTCTCAAATTTAATTGATTCTATAATTTAACCCACAACTGTCTTTAAGCTATTATTTTTTTGTATTTCCGCTGTCAGTCTCATTTGTAAATGCCGTTATTTTCTCATATTGTTTATTTATTTTTCATAAAATAGGCTATATCTCGAACACTAAGTGATATAAAGCAAAATGGAGCAAATATCGTTACTCCGCATCTATTAAGTAGTCTTTATTAACTACCTATACTACCGGTAATATATATGGACCTGTCTCTGATCAGATCCGGAATGACATTTTTAGCAGACATGTGAAAATAACGTTACCTATAAGTGATACACCAAAATAAAGTTTGTTGACAATTTTGTTAAATGTCTATTTAATATATTTAACTAACATTCAGCAAATTTTTTTTGCTGACATCGCGTTTTCACGCGTATGAACGAAGTAGAGAAAGAAGAAAAGACACGAACAAACACAACCATTTTAAGACTTTTACAAAATGCAAGCGAGATTGATTTCGTTCCTTTAATTTTTTCTTTTGTATACTACACATCAAATAAAGTCATGCATGTGCGTTATAATAAATATTCTGAATATTAAAAAATATAAATAAAATCATAAATAAGTTAAAAAAAATAATTAAAAAATTTATTAATGAAAGATATTTTGATAAATTTGAAAATTGAGAATGCAGGCAAAACTAAAATACGATTTGATGCTACTGTACAAAACAATATTTTGATAAATTAAGGATAAAATATTAAATACGCTTTGGCGCAACGCTACAAAACAATGAACACCGGTCCCAGGTAGTTTTTTAAAGGATAAAGGGTTTCTATGATATTTAACCGTACTTTGAATATTTAATTTTTGTATTTTAGAATTATCTTCATTTTATTTTAGAATTATCTTCATACATACATACATATGCATTAGGGTGTTCGGAATAGAAAAAATTAGAAATACCTTTTGAAGTTAATTGATGTGGATTATCCTGCGTGCATCCCAAAATACTGTTCCCATCACCTAATTGGCCACGATTACGTTTATGGTCAAATGAGAGCAAACACGGTACCCATCTTGCAGACAGCTTCCTTAAACCCAACTGATCATTTAAAATCGAAACCACACTGCCATATGAAATGCCTATGGCATCACCAATCACACGCACTTTTACTCTTCGATCGGCCAACACCATATCGTGGATTTTTTCAACATTTTCGGGTGTATTGACCTCAATTGGTCGTCCAGAACGTTCAGCGTCATTTGTACTTGTGCGACCACAACGAAAGTCAGTAAACCAATTGTTTACCATTGAAATCGATTGTGCAGAGGCCCCATAGTATTTATCAAGCTTTTCCTTGGTTTGACTGACGGGATTTTTTCGCAAAAAATAATGTTTAATGAGAACTCGAAATTCACTTTTTTCCATTTTTAAAAAAATGCACGAGGTTGTATGTTCTAAACAGCTGTTAAACGCAAAGTAAATGACGGAACTTGCTCAAAATTTGACAGTAGTCTATTAATAGGATGGATGCAGTGTTGCATTTCATATAACTACGAGGGAAGTTCGAAAAGTCACGGACATATTGATCCGCCCTCGTAGAAGTTGTACACTCAGGGAACTTGTGCTTTAAAAATATGTAGTTGTTTGGGTCGCAATACAGTTTCTTTATTTTTAATGTAAATGTCAGTCATTTGTAGAACAAATTTAATTTTTTACTAACCTTGTAGTTCAACAAACCACATTAAATGACTGTTTTATGATTTTACATTCATTTTTTACAGTTCGTTACTTATAAAAAATAAAAAATGTATTTTTATTTTTATTTTTTACTACAATTGTTAGTAATTTTTTGAACAGTGACAAATGTTAGTTGAATTTAATGAAATGTTAGTCGTCCTTTCTCCAAGTGAAATTTCATTTGTTTTTGACTACATTTGCTGTTGTATTTACCTTACTGTACTTGGTCTAAATTAATGTGTTGGATCAAAATTACTCCACAGAAAAATCAAAAATATTTTTCCAGTAACAATCCCAAAATTATGAAACTTTTGAGCCCTATTTGGAAAAAAAAAAAATTTAAACTGTTTTTTCGTCCAAGTGCATTAAAACCGGCAACTTTAATCGCTGATAGGCAACTGAAGATAAACGTAGAGTATTGTTTACTTTTTTTTCCATTTTCAGATCTTTAATATGCATCTACTGAGTGGTAGACCTTCAACCAAATCGAAAAAGTGTCATATCCGGGAGACCCTAATATACATACATGCCCAGGGTTTGTAATCAAGCATTTTGGGCAGAACGCATTCCTTACTAGATTACCTACTCGATTCTTTTAACAGGGCGTGAGACTTAAATAATTGATTCTTTAGAATTGATTATTTTTTTTACCAAAGAACCATTTACTTTATATATTTTTAAGAACTACATACATTTTTTAATAAAGAAATAGTTCCATTGTAAAACTACGAAGTACTTACACAAAAAAATAAATAAATAGTTCCCTAGAAAAAATAAGAAGTACTTACATTTAAAAAAAAAGAAGTAGTTCCATAAGTAAATTCAACTTTTACTCATACGTGATTCTCCTAAGTCATATAACGATCAAAACTAACATCGAATTGTTATGATAACATGGGTTTGTAATAATTTTGGAGCTATTAACCACGAAAATATAAATTTTTCAAAGAATAATTCAAAAACAAAAATATGACTCACGCACAATCACCCTCGAAAATTTTTTTTACACTCACTCACGATACCGTCAGTAATTTCAACTTCCACTCACAATTTTCTGCTCACGTGCGCTTCCCTAATTTATACCTAACCACAGTTTAACAAAATTGCGGCAACATGCAATTTCTGTTTTTAGTATTATTTTCCTGCAAATAAAAATTTCTTTCAAAAAATATATGAGATAAATTCTTTAAAATTGTATAACTTCTTTTTTCAAAATTAGGAACTACTTCCAATAGCGTCCTTTTATTAAGAAAAAGTATATGATTACTTCTTGAGTACAACAAGTTATACATATAAGTTAATAACATTGTTATTTTCTTTTAAGTAAATAATTACTTTGTTATTGAGTTCTTGCTTTCTGGTTTAAATTACAATACTACTTGCTTTTTTGACTCTATCTTTGGAATGAGTTTGGTATTGCAGTTACTAAATTTGGCAATGACATATGTAAGCAAGTGTGGGCATTACCTTCTTTTTGGAATGCGTAATTTTTTCCTGTGTGCATGTAAATAATTGGGAATTATTATGTTTTATTATTTGAGTAATTTGTTATTTAAGTAATTAACAGTGTAGAAGTTCTGACATTTTTATATACGAGTATATTTAAAACAATCTAAAAAAAATAGATTTAAATTTTAGCAAAATAAAGTAACTAAAGTAACAATTTTATACTAAGTTTTTCAGTTTTTTTCAATCTACTAAGTTCCAGCAAAAACTTTTGTTGATTACAACAATTCGATTTTAAGTCGCATTGAACAAAGTGGCAGCAAAAATTTTTTGCTGAATTTACTAATTTTTTGCTAAAAATCTTGTTGACACAACTAACTTTTTTGCTAACTTTACGGATTTTTTTTGAGTGTAGCGTAGAGAGAAAAAAGAAACACTTTAAAAAAAAAAAAGTGGTTTAAATTAACTGGCAAATTTATAAATTTGAGAATCAGGAATTACTAAATATTACGTTGAAAAATATCTTGAAATACGAATGAAATTTGTTCTTGTGATGAAATGAGATAACTAATAACTTTAGCTAAATAACTGATTTAAACGACAACAAAGACTTTTGTACTTACTTTTTTTTAATGAGTGTAGAGTTTAGACTCTGTCTTAATTTTGATGGTAATTTTCAAATTCTGGCCCCTAGTACATTCCCATATGACATTTTGTTGTTCTTGTCGTTGTCTAGTCATATTATTAGTTTATTTAATTGAATTGGTTGTTTATTTTTTTATTTATTTTTTTAATTGTGTTATGTACTTCGAGTTGTTGGTATGGGTGTATTTATATGAGGCTTGGGTTTCATGAGCCGCAACTAATTATCAAATGGTCTGAGTTCGTTATCATTTTCATTTAATTCGTTTGTGCATTAATTGGCTTTAATGAGTTTTGTCGTTTGTTTCTTGTTTGTATTATTATTGGCAGCCATTTTCTATGATGGATGGAGGAAATTAGAATGAATTGTAATAGAAAATGTGTTTTCTAATTAATTTCGAAAATATTTTCAAAGTTTCGAAGTAAATAAAAATAATAAAGGAAACTCAATTATAATGAGTTATACACAGACAAAAATATTTCCTTACTTTTTCCAATTAAATCGATTTGTTGAAAATTTTAGAAGCTGTCAATTAAAAATTAATTGAATGCAATAAATATTTGCTCAGATTCGGAACTTGCTTGACGTTTTTTTCTACTATCACTTAAAACCAAGTGCTGTTGTTTTTTATAAATGTTTATGTATTAATAATAAATATTTTAAATTAATTTTAATTAGATTTTATTAAGTCTCATTAAGTCTCATTAGGTTTATTACTTTATTAAGTTAAATAATTTTATTTCAGTGGTTTAAAACTAAATATTAACTTATTCTCAAATATTATCATAAAATTGATAATGTTATTTTTGAAGTTAAATTTTGTTTAATAAAAATTTAATCATGTTTTTAAACAAAAAATTTATAAAAATAAATTAAAAACTGTTAAAAAAAAATACACGGTTTTTAACAAAAAGGATAGTTTCTTTAAAAAAGAAATTCCCAAACAAGGTTTCCCTTACTCACTACGTTTCAATAGATAGAAAAAATAGTTTCTGTGTGAATTTGTCTACATAAGTATAAATAAATCTTCTAACTAAATGAGAATTACATGCCGGTTTAAATTCAATGCTATAAAATTCAAGCTATAAAAAACATTTGGTATGGCAACAACAACATTATCCAATTGTTTTTTGAGAAGGTATACAAAATTTATCACTTTTTAATCAAATGTTTGATTGAAATAATTAATATAACTCAATTAAAGAGCTACCAATATCTAATAAAATTAGCAATTTCCGTTGTTGGCCGAATTTCTGTAATTAAAGTTATTGACTCTGTGGTTTTCGTGATTCAAATGGATTTTTGTTTTTTGTGTGTATTTTATAATTAATTTTGATAATGTTTTCAAAATTTTAAATTAAATACAATTTTTAAAATCTTTATTTATCTAATTATTAAAAATATTCATATTTATTTTTTAATCAAATTGGAAATTAAAAGCGAAACATTTTCTGAAGAGATAAAAAATAGATTTTTTCTTGACTGTTGTAAAATGTTCAATTAAAATATTGGCTATGTAAATACCCAGTGTAGAAAATCATTACCATATAAGTGTTTATATAAGTACATATTCGGTAATGACAAATACTTACAATTGTCATTACAAATCACATTACTTACGAGTATATATGGTGATGTCGCGCAAACTAATGATATATTATTACTAGCCACCTTACGAAATACCAAAAAATATGTGGTTACCTACAGTTGCGACCACAAAAATAGAAGTGCCCATAATGAATTTAGAAAAGGTGAACAATCTATCTGAACTATTTCAGTATTAAAACAAATATTATATCCGCGACTTGCGTAATTTGATAGTTAAAACTTTTAAATTGCAGGGTAAATATATTTACCCTGCAAATTCATTTTTTCATCGGCCCACTACTTTTCTTTAAATTTGCAAATTTTTTCAAAATATTAACATATTTATTCGGTCATAGAAATAGTAGTAAATAATTTATTTTGGCTGAGCCACTAAAAAAAAGTTTTTATACAAAAACTATTATATCTTAACAAACAATACAACATATTTATTAGTTGATGAAAGCTTAATAGTAAAATTAAAATTTCGTTTGTGTCATAGTTTTCATTTAGTAACAAATTATTATTTTTTTTTTTTTTTTCAAAATTGAAAAGGAATTACAATATCAAAACGGACAAGATTCTTGATGCCACACAACAATATAACTTTGAAACTTTTTTTCAGTAAATAAAAAAGTGATCTTATGTGGATTAATACATCAAATGTTCAAGAAAGTGTAATAAATAAAAAAAAAATAAATATTAATTGTTTCGAAATACAAGCAATTGATTTTGCAAAAAATAAGATGATCTCTTAAACTAGAATCGTTTTAATAATATGAGCGCCTACGATCATTGCGAATACTATTGTAGAGACAGCATGAGATAACGGATAAAAGTAACTCTAAGGCAATTAATATCCATGGAAGAATATTAAAAGCTCGTAATAGATCCAACCAATAGTTTTCGAATTTCACACGACAACCGGTTTCGATAAGATTTTCGGGTATGGACGAATCTGCATTTATAAAGCAAGTATTGGATGGCAAGCGTTCATTGAAAATATAGTCTTGGGGACTGGCACGACCACAGCATTCAAACCAATTTTCATAAATTGACATAGCGCCAGGACTTTTAATTTCTTCTTCCCACGCTAAATTAACAGTATTCGATAAATTTGAGGCAATATCACTTTTGTGCCGTGTTAACATAAATGCTATCGCAACTTGTGCAAGTATGACCACAATCATTAATACGATAAAAGTTACAGTACAGCACACATTCTCTCTTATGGCGCCAATATTTAAAAATATAAAAACCACAAAGGTGGCAACGCCAATACCAACATAGGCATATGCAGCTTGTGATGCAAAATCATTTATATCATAGGTCCAGAGTACATAGATTCCAAAACCAATTAAAACAGCTGCCACAAGAGTACAAAGTATATCAAAAATATATATACATTTTTTTATTGTTGATGTAGAGGACATTTTTGTTCAATTATATTATAAAGTAGCTGCTATCGTTGTTGTATAAATGTATTGTTGTTGTTTAATTTGCATTTAGATGAATGCAAAATTTTATAATCCCAATAATAAAAACTGAATTTATTTAAAAATTCAATCAGGTTCGGGCGGAACGTGTATGTTTGTATATATAAATTAAATCTATTTCTTTATTCACAATTTAAGGTTGTTCTACACAATTTATTCATAAAAATTTGTTTTTGCATAAAAGGCACTCACTACTTTTTTTTAATAAAAGCTTTCAACCGCAAATGAAAAGCGTTTTTTAATAACTTCTAACAATTTTGTAAACGAGTAACGATTAAGTCAGATAAACCAACATAATATGGTAGGATTTTCTTTACTATTACCAAATGCAAATAAAACAGCAAAGTGCATTTTATTTTTATGCGCCAGCGTTCGCTGTCAACACTTTTTTAAGGAAAATCCAAATAAGATAAAAAAAAACTTATATATAAAAGTCACAAATAAGCGCACAAGTGCCTAATCATGTAAGTTTATCATACATTATAATTCTTTATTCATTTAATCCATTTCACACCTCCGTTGCATTAAAGGTCCGATAATAGTTTTGGATATGAGGAAGATATAAAGGGTGTTTTTAATAGAGGTATATAACTTTGAAATGGAATTAAACAAAGATGAATTTTTTAAATATAAATATACTTTATTCGAAAGATAATCTTCTGGCAGTATAATTTAATTATGACTTCTGTCATATGACAGCCACGACTGGCTCGGACGTAGTCTAATCTGGAGGTCCCAATTTTCGATGACTTTTACCAACATTTGTGGCCGTATATTGGCAATAACGCGGCGAATGTTGTCCTCCAAGTGGTCAATCGTTTCGGGCTTATCGACGTAGACCAGCGACTTCATATATCCCCACAGAAATAGTCCAGCGGCGTTAAATCGCATGATCTTGGAGTCTAATTCAAGGGTCCCACACGTGAAACTATGCGGTTACCAAACGTTTCCTTCAATAAATCAATTGTGGCACGAGCTGTGTGACATGGCTGTTCAATTGATGAACGAAAAAATTCAGTAATAATGGCTCTATAGCGGTCACCATTTACTGTAACGTTCTGACCAGCATCGTTTTTAAAGAAGTACGGACCAATGATCCCACCAGCCCATAGAGCACACCAAATAGTGAGTTTTTCTGGATGTAACGGTGTCTCAACATACTCTTGAGGATTATCATCACTCCAAATGCGGCAGTTTTGAAGTAAAAAGCATGTGGAAACTTGAGGTCTTTTCTATATAAATAATTTAAAAATATTTTAAAACTATTATACAAAACTTATGCAGAGAATACATTAAACAACACAAATTAACTTTAAAATTTAATTAAAATTGCTTAAAAGCATGAAAATTAATGAATTAAAAGTACCACTCAAAGTACCACACATTGGTTTCAAAACTCTATTGCAACATGTTCAGATTTTTAGAAGGGAGCGTTGGAAATGTCTTTTTTAAACAAATGAAACATCCAGCCGTTATAACATGCGTAATGGATTCTAGTTCCACTACAGGCACTATATATTCTACCACGGATACTGTTTTGAAGTTAAAAAAAAGTAGATGTTTTGAACAATTTGAAATTGATGAAGTACTAAATAGGGAGATTTGTCCTTCATGCAAAAATATCGTATTGGTCCATAATACCGACCGTCTAGTGATTATATTTAATTATTTTGTATAACAACGACGTGTAAGGAAAAAAATCTTTGAAATTGGTACATAAGGTTTTTTTTCACACTTTTTAACATTTCACGATAGATGGGAGGTAGGAGTGTCCTTGCACCGATATTCTCAAAATTTTGTATGTGTTCATCCTTGACACAAATTAAATAGTGTATAAAGTTTCATGTTTTCTACGACAACTCATTCTATTTTTGTCCATTCGCTATATGGGCACAGAGCACTGAGCTGCGTCTCCAGGTTGTCGGTCAACCGCTGTACCATCTGAGCTCCCTCGACATGTTATACTAGATAGATGAAAACATAAATGAGTTGCTTGCACAAAATGTCATTACTTTCAGCTTACAAAAAATCACAAATATAGAGTTACATATGTACTTACTAGATTTGAAAAATAATGAGTCTAAAAATACATTTCAAAGAAATTTTACTTAAAACGCGTTACCATTACCTTTTGTATTTAAATAATAGCGAAAATAACTAGCTATTAGTATGGCATTGCTTTTGGTATTAAAGTAATGCAGTGAGTAAGATGGTGTCATTACTGGTAGTCCGAAAAATAATGACATGTCATTACAGTTTATACACTGGGTATTTAAGCTACATTGTTGATATTTTTAATGTAATTTTATGATCTATCTTAAGATCACACCGTTAAGATGATCCACATAAAATACCAGCAACGAATTAACAAAAACCACGGAATACGTCAAAATAAAATATAACAACGAAGTTTTTCAAGCAAAACCATCATGCAGGCTGCATTTAGTGCAATTTATTTGATGTTGTTGTTGTTATTGTGTTCATTTACACTGCGGTGCATGCAACACTTAATTTAATAAGTGCTAATGAGTTTCACAATGGAAAATCCATTAAAATTCACAACGACACTTTAGTTTTTAAGGCCAAAAACATGCACTTAAGAAATTCGGATGCATAAAAATGCGGTCTTATCTTTTGTTTAAAATTCAAACAAAAGACTTAAAAAGCTTAAGAAAATGCTGGCTTGTTACTGTTAAGCAGACAAACTGAGGTAGACAGCAGCAGCACCGACAGCAATTTGTATTAAAAATAGTTAATAATGTTAAGAAAACCGCAAATTACTAGCTTGTTGCAAATGTTGTCAACATAACAACTTTTTGTCTACATACAACAACATTTTCTGTTTTAACTGTTCTACAATTATGTGTGTATGTAAGTGCCCAGGCAAAAACTGTCAGTGGTGTAAAAAATCAAGCTCTGGCATAACACTGGCTATTTACATATATAAATTATTGGCAGAACACTTGTTTGAGACGCTTTACCAGTGTTTTCCAAAAGCGTTTGGCAGTATATGTTTTACAATAACTTTAGTGGTCTACAAAAAACAAAAAAAAAACATTGACAAAGAATTGGCTGAGACCACTATGTCAAAGTTGGAAAAAAAGTGTTTTCCAGTGCTATCCAGTCAGACATCTCCAAAGGCTCAAAAGTCTTACCACTGGTAGAGCATTTTATTTACAAAAATGATGATGCTTTGTTAAAAAAAGTTTGTAGTCGGAAGATTCCGAGTTCGATCCCGGTTTCAGACATATTTTTTTTGTGATTTTTTTTTTACTTTTTAATATTTTTTATATAACATTGATTTTTTTTTATACTTTTTTGGCATTTTTAATTAAGGTCTAATTAATTGAATTTAGTAAGTAATTGATGATTTCATTACAATTACATTGATATCAATTGTAAAGAAATAATTTTCATTAGCATTTCTTTAATTAATGATAAATAATTTCATTGATTTTATTTCATTGATTAATTGCAATAATTTTAAATTTCAATACCATTAGTGATGCATCAATTAAATGAAACAAATTGCAATTAACAGATAAGATTTTCGAATGGTAAGAATAACTATGAAATCAGGGCTTCACAGGAGCATTAAGTAACCCGCATAATACTAATATGCTACGAGTATTTCTAGAGAGATTATTTTTTTATAAACCAGCGGCAGGGTGTCCGATAATAGAATGAAGCATTGGTCCGAAGTGGAACGACATGGACTGAAAGGGGGAACGAATTTAATCAGAACACTTAATTCATTTGTATTGTTGTTTTGTTCGTTTTGCGATATCTCGCCTAGTTTTCGAGATACTGGATATTTTATAAATTGGAGCTTTTTTAAAATGGCCAGTACCTCAGAAACTAAGTGTGATAGGGCAAAAAGGACAAAATTTTTGCTCCGTTAGAGTATTAACTAACTCTCTTATACAAATAGGCAAGGTCCGGGAAAGATCCCGTGAGATAAATTTTTTATGAAACAGCCACAGGTATTTATTTACCCAAATAAGGACGTGACAATACCAATTTAATCACTCGGTTAATAGAATGAATTTGAAATGGAACGATATGGAATGAACCGGGAAATGAGTGCAATCGGAATACTTAACTCATTTGCAGTATCGGAACGTATAATGGGTTAACTTTTGCAAACAATGTGTCCGTTTTGCGAAATCTGGCTTAGTTTTCGAAATATTATCCATTTTATAAAATGGTGATTTTTTTAAAATGTATCTCGCCAGTAGCTCCGAAACTAAGCGAGATAGGGCAAAACGGACAAAGGAGAATTACTCCCTAAATGGTCCGGGAGTGATCCCGAGTGATCAATTTCTATAAAACAACCACAGGGTGATTTTTTTACTTATTTACATGATAATACAAATAAATATGCTCGGATAATAGAAATTTAGTTCCTAGTTCCACTTCGTTTCCCGTATTCAGTTTTACAATTCCTATCGATTTCCGTTCCATTTCTATGTAAATCAATTTACACTCTACTTTCAATTGCAATTAGTTTTTCAGGCTTTAGTGTGATCGCATTAGCATTAGTAGGACAAATGCTAGTGCCAAAAAATTTTATTACAATAAAAAGGTAATGAATTTTTTTTTGGCATTAGCGAACTAATGCTAATTAAATTTTAAAGCTAATGAAAAAATCCCAAGTATGATTTACATACATTTTAAGCTATCAAGTGTTATATGTCTCGATATCTCTATAGGTAGATCTTTCGGCTTCTAATCTGGCTGCCAGTGTTCGAACTCCCGGCTAAAAGTAGACCACATATTTCCTGTTTTTGCCAATGTTGAACATTTTGTTTGTCCAGTGCTTTTCCGACACTTTTTGAACAGACGGACCTTTTGTTTAATGATGCCATCATTTTGAGATTGCGAAAGCACTTGTTGCCAGCACTTTTACCATCTGCTGACGTGCCTTGCCGGCGGTGGTTCGTTTGTGTTTTTCTGACTGGGTATGCATGTTGTTATAGTTATTCATCATTGTCTCTGAACCATAAACATGTCTGATATGCTTCAGATATCCTGTATGTTGTACTAGTTCTAGAGACAAATGTTCTTTTTTTCTGGCTTATAGTAAATATGCATTGATAATTTTTAACTTGAGTATGAAAAAATTAACCACAAAGCTCATAATTCATAACATTTATGTTGACAGTTTTGTGGTATATAATGAAAAATATATATTTAAGATAACTTTTGACAGCGGTTTTAATATTCTTTGACTTTATAACCTCTTGAGAGAGAATTTTATTTATATTTGCAAAGAAAGGCACATCAACCTTCAGGTCCACCGTAAATCTATATTAAGAAGATTTAAAAATTGTGATTTTTTTCTGGATTTTGGACCTATTTAAAATTTGGACATATTAAAAAAAAAACCTATATTGCATGAAAGCCTTATTTTTTACCAACTTTATAACTGTTTCCAAACATTAGAAGGCTTTGAAAAAAGCGTTTGGTTAAAAGAGCTTTTTTTCTCCTTACGTATAAATTATATTATATTACTCTTACGCTCCGGTTACTCCTTTTATAATATAGCTTATAAAACTTTAATTAAATTCTAAAAGTAAAATATATATATTTTTATTAATTGAATTATAATGCAATATCCCACCAAAAAATAGTGCTTACCCAGAAGTACTTCTGGAATGCATTATTTAATTACGAAGCTCTTCGGAAGTAAATCCAGAAGCATGATTTTTGTTCCCGTGTCCTACTTGGTAAGCCACTTCTTTCATGTGCTCTTAGAAGCAATAAATGCATGCCTTCTTAGAAGCCATAAGAAGCGCTTTTTTTATATGTTTACAATATTAATGATTCTTGGTATGCATTCTTTACTGCTTCATTGTATTAGTCACTGCTTCAGAGAAGACATATTGGGAAGCAATGAATGCCACTGAATGCCTTCCCTAGTTGGTTTCTTGTATGCAAGGCGGTGAAGCGCTATTTTGGAAGCATACATATATTGTTACTGATTACCAAATCCAGGTTCTATTTTGCGGGGTTGCAAAAGGAAGGAAATATTAACTAAATTTCTTCCTCCACATCATATTTGGGACTGGTAAATTGAATGCACTAATTAATTGGCGTTGTTTTATGCCAATGGTATTTCGATTTTTTGGCGTTACAATCACGCAGAAAAAAAAATATGGTTGCAATATGATTGCGGCCATAGATGCAATTTGATTTGTTTTATTTTGTAAATATGAGGAGGTTGAAAGCTTGCTATAAATAAAATAAAAATAATAATAAATAAATGAAATAGAAAATACATTTTTTCCAAACTTCAAATTTAGGGAATTTTAAATAATAATACGCTTCAAAAATACGTATTTATTAAAAATTTATTTTTCAAACTTAAACAATTTTATATTTTCAAACTTAAAAACAAAGTTTATTAAGAGCATTGAACGATAGAATGGAAATTCGGATTTTATTTTTTAAAGAGTATGTCATCCAGATGTCTTCCGTCGAGTTGAACACACTGTTCAAAACGGAGTCTTGTGTTCTGCGCCACACGCTGCAGTAAACTTGGTTCAATTGAGCTGATTTCTCGACGAATATTTTCCTTTAAAGCCACAAGAGATTGGGGATTGTCATTATAAACCCTTTATTTGAGGTAGCCCCATAAAAACAATCCATGGGATCCACTCGGTCCATCACGTATTCGCCGAATACCGAACTTTGAACAAAATTGTCGACAAGCAATTACGTAAGAATCATTACTCTTAAAAACTGTCTCCACAGCGAACGTGCGATGCTCACTCGACCACTGCGACATCGTGACTGACAAATCCGAACAATCGATAATTCCAACGGCGCCACCCTCCCTCCGCACCGTTTATTACTTTTTGAATTAATCGTATTTAAAAATTTAATTTTTAAATTTACCACCAGACACCCTGTACCTTCGGCACCGTTTAACGTTTTAAAAAACAAAAAATCGATTTCTTCCGAAAATCGACAAATCGCTATTTTAAGAGAAATTCTAAGAGAATTATCTGGATGATATCAGTGAAATTTTGCATTAGATATATGAAGTTCCACTGAAACTCGTCCATTGAAACTTTTCGATAATTTTATGAAGTTTTTCATAAAAATATATGAAAAATTTCATTGTATTTATTTAAAATTTCATACGACTAATGAAAAAGTCTCTTTAAAAATAGTTTTACAACAATTATTAAGCATTTTCATGAGGTTTAAGATATTTTTCAATCATTTTATGAAGAAAACTTCTTTAGTTTAGTGATAATGTTCATTAAAACTCGTACAGAAAATTCTCTCTGTGTATGTGTTCATTTATAATTCTGCTACAAATCGAATGTCAAATAAATCGTTAAACTTTGTTAGAGAAGAGAAAAACAAGAATTGTTACAACAAACGAAATTAAAATATCAACCACAATTTATTTACAAATTGAAGATGGCTGCCATTTGAAAATAATTCTTATTTCATATTCACACATTAAGTCAATTCCTAATGTCAATACACTTTTGACGTGGTTAACAACCACTTGGTGTGTTTATGGCCGACAAACAAAACTAAATTCAAGACAACACTTAACAACCAACAACCAACAACAACGACAGTCTGATAGGCAGACGGACAGATATTTTTTAAGTGCAACAACAACTACTACAACAACACATTGTTGTCATTAAATTTTACACAAACAATTCAACAATATACAAAATAAAGGGAAGTGGAAATGGAAATGAAAATACAATTGGAAATGGCAATTGTATATGAAAATTTATGCTTGAGTTCCTGGAATACGTTAGTATTCATACTTGCTAATTAACTACCCGATGAAAAAAGTTTCTATATACTCATATACAAAAAAACTTTTAATATTAAACAAATTTATGAAAATGTTCTATAAATTTTATAAACCTACATTGTCGGTATGATTCATTAGTTTTATGAAGATTTTCATTAATTCTACAAACATTTCGTAAAAAATGACTTTAATGAAAGCAGTTTCATAGATTTTATGAAAAGTTTCAATAGACGAGTTTCAGAGACACTTTTCATTAAAGCTATGAAGAAATTCAATACTGAAGTGAATATAATTCTCTCAGTGTGTAATGTGATGTTTAGTTATATGTGATACTGTAAATAAATATATATTATTGCATTGGAACTTTTTTCGTCGGGTACACAGAAAAAAATTTATGGCACGAAAAGGAATTGAATTTTTCCGTTAACTAATGAAAATTTACAAAATTATCAAAACAATGGTTAAAACTAATAAAAAGTTCCATAGTTATTAAGAAAAAAATTTTTAAATAAAATATTTCATTGAAGGTACACTCAAAAAAAAAATCGGAATTTACAATTTTTTTTTTTGCTGATATTAGCAATTTTTCTGCAAGAATCCTCTTAGCAAAAATCTTGTTAAGTTTACGACTTTTTTGAATGTATGAAACTTTTAATAAATAAAATTAAACTCTTTTTTTTAAGAAAATTGTATGAAATCTTGCTTTTACTTAATTACAAGTTTCAATTGACGACATAGAGTGCAATTTCATTATTATCATAAAATTAATTCTTTCAGTGTATATAATGGTTGAGGTTGTTTAATTTATAATAAAATATCGCAAGGTGAGTATTTATTTCTACCTATTTTATAAACTAAACTATATTGTTTATTTATGTATATGATGACTGACTATATGTCTGACAGTTTAATAATGTTTTCATTTAATAACTACTTTTGCGCATATACTCACATACCCAGTGTAGAAAAGGTAATGGCTACCAGTAATCACACCAGCTTACTCTCTGCAAATTAATAAGCATCTGAACATCAATTCTATATATTTCGTGCTCGCTGGCGTAGTCTGTATTTCGATCTACGGTACAGTTTTTCCGCAAAATGACGTTAAAGTTAGTCATGATGTTTTTTACATAAAAAAAATTGGGAAACGCAATTAACCAGATTTCTTTCTGTTGAATTCTAACGACAAGACCAGTAGTAAAATTTAAGGTACACTTGTGATTCCCAAACCTTAGAAGTAAACTCGCTGTTGAGCGTTTTTTCTACTTTTTTCGATTTTCGCGAATTCGATCGCTAAAGAATTAATTGAGCTATAATAAATGTTCACGTAGTTGAAAGAGACACTAAAGAAGAGTTATATTATTTAAAAAAGGTTATTTTATCAAAGCATTATTTAAAAAAAATCGCGATTTGATTACATGGCATTTAGGTAGGTATAGACGCTTTAAGAAGGATGACTAACATTTCATTAAATTCAACTAACATTTGTCATTTCTTTTTACTGTTCAAAAACTATTAACAATTGCAGTAAAAATTAAAAAAAAAAATTAATTAAAATTAGAAAAAAACTAACTAATATTTATTTTTTTATATTTTTAAATCCCAAAAAACGATTGTAGAAAATGAATGTAAAATCATAAAACAGGCATTTGATGTGGTTTGTTTTTTCAAAATAAACTACAAGGTTAGTAAAAAATTGCATTTGTTCTACAAATGGCTGATATTTACATTAAAAATAAGGAAACTATATTACAACCCAAACAAATACATATTTTAAATATTTGTAATTGATTGTGTTAACATGTAACAACTTACACTTTTATTAAATTTTTGGATTTCGCTATTGCATATCTCACATTTTTATGACTCATTGTGTTATATTATAGATATTCAAATAATATATTGGCTGAAATACACATGACTATTGATAGCTGTATTTTATTATAGATATTCAAATAGTACAATAGCTTTTTAAAAGTTATATTATCTGATTTGCATGTTACTTTATATATTCAAATGTTATTACCACTATATATATTCAAATGTTATTACCACTATTGGCTGATTTGCATGTTACTATATATTTTAAAATGATATTACGACTATTTGACCGTTATATGAGCTGATTTGCATGTTACTGTACATATTCTAATCTTATTATAACTTTTGATCATTATATAGGTTGATTTGCATGTTACTATAATATGCTGATTTGCATGTTACTTCAAATGTTATTATAAATATTTCGATTTTACACTGGATAAAACTCCATTGAAAACGCTGAAATACATTTCACTGTGTCTCCTTGATTTTTACAATGAAAATTCACAATTTACTAATGTTATTTACATTTACTATAGCAAATTACAAATAACATTTTCTTATTATCGATGAAAACTTCTCATTTACAAAAATTTTTTGTCATTTACATTTAATGTCAAAATTTAAATATAATATTAGCTGAACAACAGTTTTTTTTCAGTTTTTCATAAAATTTTATGAAAAATTTAATTTATTGCATACGCCTATGAAAAAGTTTCATTATAAATTGTTTTAAAGCTTTTCATAGACTCTAAGACATTTTGTATTCTCTTTGTGAAGAAAATTTTATTAGTTTAGTGAAATATTTCATTAAACTCGTCCAAGAAAATTATTTCTATGTAAGGTGTTTGGTAATAATATGTCATTATTTTGCTCGAAGTCCATATAAAGGGTCCGCCATCTAACGTTTTTTTTTCAACTAGTGCTTATTTCGTGAATGGTAACACTTAGCTCATGTCTGATTTGACAGATAATTAGTTTTATCCTTCCGCTGAACGAATATGGTCCGTATGTTCGTTATCTTGTGAAAAAAGTGAAAGAAACTGTCATCCTCATCGATAAACCAAAGCGTGAAAAGCCAAAAACAGTGCGTACATCAACATCGCCATGCGCCATCAACATCAATTCACCGTCGTTCTCAACAATTGAACATTTCGGAGACATCATTGAGACGAATTTTGCATAAAGACCTTGGTATGACGCCATACAAAGTCCAATTGGTTCAAGAGTTCAAAAAAAAAAACTTTTTTGGCGGACCCTTTATAAAAGTAATATAATTTGTAATGCCAATTGCAAGTACTTGCCATTACCAAATGTGTACTTCTAAAACCACTTATATGGTAATGCTTTTTCTACGTAAGAACAAACGTAACTACTTATTTTTTGTGAACTGGAATGTAATGACATTTTTTGCAAGCAAGTCATTTATGTGTTTATCTAGTAAGTATAATATGCCGACAGAGCTCAGATGGTAGAGCGGTTGACCGACAACGTGGAGTCCAACCTCCGAATCCTGTGTGGGCACTTTTAATTAAATTTCAATAAAATAAATATTATTTTATTAAGTTTAGTTTTTTTTAAGTTTATTTTTAGACTCATTACTTTTGTCCATACTAGTAAGAATATACAAGGTAAAAATATATTTCGAGCAACATTGTAAGAACTTGCCAAATATGTACTTATATAACCACTTATATGGTAATGCTTTTCTACATTGGGTACACACGAAAACGTATGATTGTTACTAAAGACTAAAAAGTTAATTTATACTTTTAATATGTTGCCATTATTAGTGCCGACACCATGGTTGGTATAGAGTAAGTAGTGGGAAATTAGGAGAAACAAAGTTACATTTAAATGTTAATGATATGAGTGGAAAATTGTTAAAACACAAACTCAAACCAACATTTTTATATGTATTTCAATACAATACAACAATAATTATCATATAATTGGCAGCCATATTTAATGGTGGTACCATACAGACAATTAAATTATATGTTTGTTACCAAATATATTAGGTGCGTTCGAGGTAATTTTGGGTAAAGTCTGGCAAAATGAGAGTAAACAAAAAAATCTCTCATAAAGAGATAAAAATGCTCGAAATGCCGGGAACGCGCAAAACCACATTTCAATTCTGAAAATAGACTTCAAAATATTTTCAGAGCTTTTGTTATTTTTTTTTATTTTCACAAATGCAACATATGTTTCTTTCTTAACAGCTGATGATTTGAAAGTTTTACCATTTTAATTTAACTGAGCAAAAGGTACGGGTAACTTCTGGTAAAAAGAGAAACACAATTACTCTCTCATCGCCCTCTTTGACAATAAAAACGCATTCTGGTAGGATTGGTAACGTACGTCGAACCCACCTATTATTTTTTATTTTTGAGAGATGATGATATGAAAAAATTATTTATTCTGTAATATGTGTTTTATTTCCGAATTACAACATCACCATAATTTAGTGTTTTATTATTAACACATTTCCTGCCACTCTTCGATCCGGTGAGAACTTTTTGAAATTTTTAACTTTTGAAATTTTTAACTCAGTGCTCCGTTTTCAACTCAGAACTTTAAAACGAATATATTTTTTTAACTGGATAAAGATAACTCAGTGGTTTAAGAATTAATAAAATAGTTTGATGCCCTGACTAGAATCTAAAATAAAAAGTAGTAACAAATGTCTATCCAGAGTTGCCAAGTAATTTTTTGAACAAACCCTGTTAAAAATCGACATATATGGATCCATACATGAAACACACATGTCCAGATGAACTCGAATGTCTTTATATATAAACATGAATGAGTTCATACATGTCCATAAATGGATACATATATATTGATTTTTAACCGGGAAATCAAATTTCCCCTCTTTTCATGGGATCCTTTTCAAAAATTATTTAAAAATATACTGATACTTTCAATGGTTTTTAATTATAATGTCAGGGTTGACAACTATAACAAATTTCAAAATTGTCAAAAACCACGATATTTTTTCAAAAAATGCAAAAATCGGTTCTATATTTTTGAATTAAGATTCATCCATAAAATTATACAAAATCAAAACCTTTTAAATATCTTCAACCATCTATTTACATCTCGGAAATTAATAACTGTATTTCAGAAACTGCCAATTGTATTTCAGAAATTATCAATATCAATAGTATTTCAGACATTATCAATTGTATTTCAGAATAATAAACTTTAAAAAATTTCTGAAATACAATTGATAATTTCTGAAATACAATTGGCAGTTTCTGAAATACAGTTATTAATTTCCGAAATACAATTGCCTATTTCTGAAATACAATTGTTAAATCTGAAATACAATTGATAATTTCTGGCATACAATTGATAAAACTGAAATTTAATTGATCATTTCTGAAATATAATTGAAGGGCTTAGTGAAAAAACTTGATAAGCCACAAATTATATTGCAAATAGTCGCATTTAAAGTTAAAAACAAAATGTAGAAAATAAAGCTTTACCTAAACCAGAATGTAAACACACGTTATACACTCACAAAACGATTCGGTTGGAACAAGGTTGTCGCAACCGAAAATTTGATTGCTGCAATCAAATTCGGTTCTCCTCAATCGAATTGTGTCATCTCAACCGAACTCTACCGTTTAAGAAACCGAACTAGGTTTCCATTCGGTTGTGGCAACATAATTGAGCTCTTTCAGTTAAGTTTTGCTGAAAAAAACCGTACATTGACGAATTTTAATTAAATTTTTCTCACTGAACTAATGAAGTTTTCTTCACAATGTAAATGAAAGATTTCTTAAACTTTGTGAAAAAGCTTCATAGTTTTGATGAAATTAATTTTAATGTAACTTTTTCATTGGTCATATAAAATTTTTAATAAATAATATGAAATTTTTCATTTAATTTTATCAAAAATTGCATTAATTTGATGAAACGTTTCAATGGATGGAGATAATTCTCTCAGTGTAGCAACAGAATTTTATTTTTCAGCTGGATCAACCGAATTCCTTATTAATTCGGCTGCACTAACCGAATTATATTTTAATTCGGCTGCAATAACAGAATTATATTTTAATTCGGTTGTTGAATTACATTAATTTTCATTATCAAAGAATGTCAAATTAAATAAAACAATTTTATAGAAATAAAAAATTAAAAAAAAAATAACTAAAAATCAATTTATCTTCAGTTTTGCGCTAAAGAACACAAATATGGTACAATATTGGGTGTTCAACATCATGAAGGATTTGCACAGAACGCTGGATTTTTGCTGATGTAAATTCTTCAGGAATATCGGCCTATTCGTAAAAGTATTACACACAGAAAAACAGTTTCGTTGCTCCAACCGAATTTTTTGCCAACCGAATTTTTGTAGTTACATGAACTATCTCCAAATTAGATTTGCAATTCGATTGTTGTACCCAAATTTCGTTTTGAATAATCGAATCATTTTATTGTCCAAAACGAATTTAAAAATAGGTTAGTTGATTCAATTGAATTCATTTGGTGGGGCTTATCGAACTATTTTAAATAATACACTGTTTCCAAGTATTTTTTAAAATATTTTTAATCTTTTTTGTATTAAGAATGATACATAAATTTTGTGAACAAATAATTTAACTCATTTAGCAAAATTTCTGATAAAAAAATAGCATTTCGCTATAGATACCCATCATATTCGGCTATGTGCTGGATATCGAGTCGTTTTCAAATAGCAAACTTTTTTGAAAACGAATCATGTAGAAATTGGTGTTCCTTAAAACGTACGTTTTGGTATATTCGAAGTTTTGTTCGAAAAAAAAAATTTAAATGTCAAAAGCTTGTAAACGTAATTTTAATCAGCTGTTGTATTGTATCAAAAAAGGAAAACAGCTGTAAACATAAAAATGATACAAAAAATGCAAGGTGTCTTTGTTTTAAGTTATGTTTATTTACGGCTGCGTGGGCTAACAAAAAATAAAAAGAAGATGCATAAGGGATGCCTCAGACCCTTTGAGTATTCCAGATAGTAAATTGTTATGGTTTTTTTTTCAAAACTTGTCGGCGTCCTTTTATCTTTTTTATTTTGCTTGTACACAACACAGAGATGATAAATTCAATTTTCAAAATAGTACTTTTTATCCCCAACAGTACTAAACAAATTAACAAACCAAATCGTCATGAAAATTTATTTATTATTTATTTAAGAGCTTGTTCACAACAACAGCTAAAACTAAAAGCGAAACTGTACATTCTGTATGGGAAATTTTAGTAAAAATTGTATGGGAAAATAGGTTTGCTTTAAGCTTTTATTGTGAACAGCATCTAAAACAAAACTTAGCCGATGTTGTTTAAGTGTAAGTGACACCTGCTTTTTTATAATAGATTTACAGGGGTTTTCTATCGGAATTTTAAAATGTTTTTTGACATTCCGTTTTGTTTTTTAAAATGATTTTTGCCAAAAGACGAAGTTTTAGTCAGCAGTCTAGAGGATTTTTGCTATTCATACAAAATGTATGGGGAAATAATTTCGGTATTAGTTTTATCTCTTATTAGGAGTGTTCTCATAAACAAAAAATTGTAAATCAAGTAGTCAAGTGGTCATAAGAGTACCATGGTTATTTTCAAATACTACAACAAAAAGTACTATAGTGCCAACTTTATCATCCCTGACACGACATGCAAATGTTTTTTTAAAAACATGTCATTAAAATCTAGGGCTGCCATATTAAATTATTGCAATAATTTTGCAACTAAATCAATAGTTTTTATGTGTTTATTTTTAACAAAACAATTAAAAACATATTTGCTATTTATTTTTATATACATTCTAATTGTTAATTTGTTGTTATTAAATAAAAAAAATGCAAAAAAACTTGACCTATTGAAGTTTGTGAACTTCGGTAACTCTGGATTTTTCGAACATCATTATAAAAGAAAAAGAAGACTTTAAGTAAATTTGCGATTTGCACAAAAAAGTGTTATTTTCAAGAAATATTTTTTTAAGACAGTTTTTAAATAAAAGTTAATAAAAAATTATTTAAGTGCATGATAAAAAAAATTAATTTACATTGTTCATGCTCAGTTCAAAGTGTTTTTGTAATTGTTAGACTAAAACTTTGTTTAAAAAAATGCATTTTATTTCATTGCCACAGATTTATGTAAAAATACATGAAATATTAAGAGATTTTTAAAAGTCTTGTTTTAAATTGAAGAAGCTATTAAAAAATTGCTTTTTGACTTAAAATAAATAAAAAACATTTCAAATTTTTAATACCAAGTGTTGTCTTTATTATTTAACAAACCTTTCTAAGAAAAAATCTACATTCTATTTACTTTCGACAAAGTACAACTGCTCGATTTAAAACGAGCAAAAAAATTGCGATATCGGAATCTGGCACACCTAATTTTGTAAACTCGTTTTACTTTTGCGGTTTCGTTTTATGGCACATACACGATTCTTATGCTTTTTCTTGAAAAATTTACGAAACTTTAATTTTCGTATAAAGAATCCGAGATTTTAATGTATTGACCCTATAAAAAAGAGGTTTTTCACCGAACCCCGGTTTAGAATTTGAGGATTTTTTATAAATAAAAATACATTAAATTCGCAATATTTTCTGAAAACAACTTTTTCTATAAATTAAAATTTTGCAGAATCTGATTGTGAATAATAGTTTTGTTTTTTAAAGAAAAATCTTCAGACTCGTGTTTGGGATATGAATCAAATTATGGGACATTTTTCATTAAAATAGCTTTAGGCAACTTTCCTGGAAAATCGTTAAATTTAAATGCATTTTGTACATAAGAAACTTATTATTTTATAAAAAAAATTCTTTTTATTCTGATGGATTTCTTCAGTTTTAGAATAGCGGTATTGGTTTATCATGTCAAAACTGAAACTAATATGAACATTTAAAACAAGGATACTATAGGTGTATTTGTTCAAATATTTTACCGTGTTAAGTTTTCTAGTTTTGCAACTCTAACCCTATACATATTCCCTACACCGTTATAAAACCTTTACGATAGCAAAACAGAAATTTATAACGGTCTTGATCATATACCTTGAATTCGAACCGGAAACATTATCCTGGTCTTAAAACTTTCATATCGTGTTAAGTCTCGACATGATAAACCAATACTGTTATTTCAAACTGAAACGGGAACCATCATCGGTTATTTGTGCTTTGGGAGTTGGGATCCACAAAAACTTCCACAGATAAAAATGTATGTTTGCATCTTAAATAAAAAGCCTCTCATCCACCTGTAGTGTTTTGGCTCTTAAACGGATTCATGAAAGTGCGTTGGATGACCTGTTTAAAAGTTTCAGAATAGTTAATGCATCTTCGAATAGTATTTGTTTTATACAAACTACCTTTGTGAAAATTCTGTGGCCAAATGGAATTGGCATGTCTATTTTTCCGGAAGTCCTCCCAAAATTCGTTTCAATTGTCGCCTTCACAAGTAACATTGAATTTTTCTTGAAGTGCCCACAATATTTTTTATATTTAGAATTTAATTGTTTGTTTTTTTACAATTTTATTTTTTTAATTTTGTATATACATAAATTTTTTGTAAAATTTTTGAATTTTTTCAACATTTAAATTTTTTATATTTATTTTGACAATTGCTATGCTACTTTGTTCATTTATCATTTAAAAACAAACTACTTATAGTTGAGAGTGTCGAAATTGTTTAAAAATAAAATAAATTTACAAATTTTTTGTTACAACCGAACATTTTAACACTATTTGACCAACAGTCGGTAATAAATCCTTAATAAAATAATATGAATGATATAAAATTCAAGTTTGATTAGAACTATTAGATTTTATTTTTCATAGCCAATTTGTCGGTTGAAATGTTAATGTTTTTGGTTTTTAATATGATCGTTGCTATGGTATTCTTGTGAGAAGATTTTTTTTGATCAATTTGGTTGGAAATACCTCCTTGATTTTTAAATTGAAATTTAATTAGTTGTAACAGTAAAATGTATGTCATTAAAGCAAAATATTGGTTGTAATCGTAATAATTATATGCTGGGAAATAAAATTGAGTTGATGGAGAAGAATCTTGGGGGTCATGATAGTATTCCAACTAATTTATTCTCTGTGTGTATAATTGTTAAAGGATTAAATGCCATGCTAATCGCTTCTTAACTTTCATTGCTTAAACGTTTGGAGAACAATAAGCTCAGGCAGAAATGCACAGTTCGGAGTAAGGAACAAGAAAAATGTGAAAAATATTCACATTCGTTTTGTTTCGTTTGTAGAAAGATGCCATCACTTACACTGATAATAATCCATGCGTAAAAATACACAAAAATGTCAAAATAACCAAACATTTTGTAAAATAAAGGAAAATTTGTTAATTTTACAGAAGTTTTCGTTGTTTTGACATTATTTTAGTATTTTTAGCATGGATTATAATGAGTGTAGACAACCATTGAATGATGTTAGTAGTTGAAAGATAATTTTTTATGTTATATGTATATAATTATTTCTATATATTTTTAGATATTAAATTAATTCGTGTCGTCAATGTGGGATTATGAATATTTTTATATTTTGTAACGTATTGTAAATTATTTTTAAAAGAATAACAAAAAAAAAAAATTATATTTTCAGCAAGTAAATTGACTGAAGTATAAGTTTTCTATAAATTTTTTGAGTGTTTTTCAGTCTACTAATATTCAGCAATAATTTTATTATCTTTTAGCAAGCATCTCAATTAATTTTGTATCAACTAAGTTTAAGCAAAACTTTTGCTGAATCTACTACTTTTGCTACTAAAAATCAGTTCGCTAATGTTTAGCAAAGATTTTGCAGATTCAGATTATTACACCGAAAAAAAAAGTTCCCCACTTTTTTCAATTAAATCGATTTTGAGAATTTTAGAAGCTGCCAATTAAGAATTAATTGAATCAATTACAATAATTATTTGCTCAAATTCGGAACTTGCTTGACATTTTTGTATAATATCGCTCAAAACACATTGTTGTTGTTTTTTGTACTATTTATATGTGTAGTTGTTTTTTTATAAATGTTTATGTATTAGTAATAAATAATTTAAATCCATTTTAATGAGATTTTATTAATTCTCATTAGGTTTATTCCTTCATTAAGTAAAATAATTTAATTTCAGTGGTTTAAAAGTGAATATTAATTTATTTTAAAACATTATCATAAAACTGATAAATGTAATTTTTGAAGTTAAATTTTATTTAATAAAAATTTATTAAAAAAAAAATACTCTGGTTTTAGCAAAAGATCTAATTATTGCAAAAAAAAAAATCCAAAAATTTTTTTCCAGTACTTCCCGTTTCCATTTCAATAGAAAAAAAAAAAGTTTCTGTGTTAATTAGTTCATATAAGTATAAATAAATCTGCTAACTAAATGAGAATTACATGCCGGTTTAAATTCAATGCTATAAAATTCTACCTATAAAAAAATATTTGGTAAGGCAACAACACTTTATCCAATTGTTTTTTGGTTTCTGAGAATTGTATACCAATACTGATCACTTTTTAATCAAATGAGTTATTATTTAATTGAAAAATAATTCAATTTGGTGCAAATTAGAGAAAAATCGGGATATCTTTAAACCGTGCCGTCGAGCTACCAAAGTTTTCAATTTTTTTTTTAAATTTTTTTTGAATTGTTTAATAAAAATATGTCTTGCTGAAGACAAATATTTTGATATTTTTGAAATCGGACTAACGGTTTTCGAGATATTGTGATTTGATTTTTCACTAATAATACAATATTTTTCCTATTTATATTTGGAATAACTTTTTCATTTCTTGTATTAAAACAAAATACTCTTTAAGATGTCAAAGCTTTAATATTATTTCATAATATTAACACGAATTTTTTAAAATTTATTTCTAAAAAGTGTAAAAAATACAGTCAAGGAAAAAAGCCTACATACACCCTTTGATTTAGGGGTTTCATAGAGTTTGTGAAGAAAATTAAAAAATATATTTATGTCAATATTTAAGGCATTAATAAATAAGTTTATTTATAAAATAAAAAAGTAATTCTTTTACATAATAAAAATAATAATAAAAACAAAAACATTAAAAATTCATTTGAAAAAAGTCTACATACAGCTACAAAAATTTAACATTATTTCAAAATGTTATATAAAAAAAAATAAAAAATTTTAACTTTTAGTATTTGGTCGGTCCACGTTGAGCATCAATAACTGCTTGAAGACGACGGGGCATTGATCTCACCAAATTTTCCGTAATATCGGGTGTTATTTCGGCCCATGCACGAATAAGGGCGGTTTTCAATGTTTCACGGCTACTAATGTTATATTTTCGTACCGATTTTTCCAAAACGTCCCATATGTGCTCTATAGGGTTTAAGTCTGAAGACTTGGGTGGTGAATTGAGCTGTCTTGGGGCATAGTATAGAAGCCAGTCTCGAACAACGTGTGCAGTATGCTTAGGGTCGTTATCTTTTTGGAAAATCCATTAATTTCCCAGGAACAAGCTATCAACAGATGACTGCAGACTATGTTCCAATATGTTCTCATATTGATAGCGGTCCATATTACCCTCGACAAAAACCAAACGACCAACTCCAGATGACGCAATGGCGCCCCAAACCATAATGTTACCACCACCATGTTTGACAGTAGGTATTATATTCTTTGGATCAAGTGCTGTGTTTGGTTTTCGCCAAACTTTGGATCGACCATCACTTCCAAAAATGTTATACTTACTTTCGTCGGTAAATATAACACGTTTCCAAAAATCCCTGTCCTTGTCAAGATGTGCTTTAGCAAACTCAAGGCGAAGTTTACAATTGGTATTATTATAATTAGCAATGATGGTCTGTACAGTATCACGACTTAATCTAACTGTCTTAGCAATTTCTCCATAAGATTTATTTTCCTTTCGGAGATTTACTACGCTGTATGTAGACTTTTTTCCCGATAATAATTATGTTTTTCCCTAAAAATTTCGACGTTTTATTTTTTTCATATTTTTTTTTTATTCAAATAATCTTTATTTTAAATGCCTTAAACATTGATATAAAATATTTTTCAATTATCGCTACTAATTCACTAGAACTTCAAATCCGTAGGGTGTATGTAGACTTTGTTCCTTGACTGTATATAAAAGTAAGTAAGCCGCTGATCATGGGGCACATATGGCTGGCCACCATCTGGGGTAGTTTCGTCAACAAAAATTGGTAGTATCTTAAAAGACGTATGAGTAATATTAATTCGTTACATAGGTTATACGGGTCAGACGTAGTTTCCGTTCAACAAATTCGAAGAAAATAAACATTTAATAATTTGGTTGTTGAAATTACAGCTGATATACATTTTTATGATTATTTAATATAAAATGTAAGTTTTTCACCAAAAACCATTACATTTATAGCAAAAAAATGTTCAAGGTGAACTTGGCGAATTTATCCCATAGGTGGGACAGTTTAGCCGATTTGAGTTACTTTGGGAATCTTAAAAAAATAAATATAAGGAATAAAGAGAATTTATGTTTTAAACATGCAAATTGAAGTTAAAAATTTTTTGTTAAGTAACGACAAAGATTTAAAAAAAAACTTCACTCTACCCCTACTACCCTACTACACCAAATATGCTTTCATTTTAACATATTTATGACTGAAATTAGACATGATGTATTGCAAAATATATTTTTTAAAAATAATTTTAATTTTTTGTCCACACATAACTTTTGCGCTGGTCGCCAACGTTTAAATAATCCGATTTTTCTTAAATTTCGCACCACAAAACTATTGGACCCAATACCACACCAAATCAAAGCATTGATTAATGAAAATCAAAAGTTAATGTTAATATTCCTTCAATAATCATGTGTTTAAAAAAAAGTAAAGTAAAAGTAAAGTAAAGTATAAAAGTATGAACATTTTCAGTTTTTCCGAGATATTTGTAGGTAAATTATGCTCAACTGAGAAGTAGTTTTGTCTGTTTGCTAGTGCAAAAATAGAAAATTTTTATATAATTTTTAAAAAAAATTGTAGAATGGAGGAAAAAACTCAATTTTTAGAAAAAATCAAGTCGCTATATCTCGAAAATTTTTAAATTTTGGTGCTTAAGGTGTTATGATACTTACTATTTTTAGTATTGGAATTTTTTAGGATTGACTGAAAGAATCAACAAATGCGAGAAAGAACAAGAAATACTTTTTTGTTATTTCAAAATAAAATGTAAACAAAACAAACAATACTGCCCACGTTTTGTTCCCACAAAAACCGTCAAAAAAAGCTAAAAATCGCAAAAAAAAAGTTAAAACCCGCTACTTTCGATCAAAAACTAAAAATGTTGGCAGCAGTGCTAACATTTAATCTGGAAATGTCAATTTTAAGCTAAAAATTTTTATATTTTTTTGACAATCTAAGATTATTTATCGATAACACACGTATATTTGTTTGACATATCAAGATTTTTTATGGTATAATCATACTCTTTACACTTAGTCAGTTTTCCTATGCAAATATATTTGCACTGTTCTCCAATATAGAAAAAATACAAAAAATAGCAAGTATCATAACACCTTTAGCATGCCAAAATAAATTAAAAATGATGTGTCGCAAGACATATTTCTATTAAAGCAGTTTAAGAAAAAATTTAAAAAATCTAAAACTTTATATTTTTAGACATAGTTCTACGATTTTTATCAATTATTGTTGCGATTATAACAATAATTGATAAAAATCGAAAGTTGAAAATTGCCGCTCTAATGTATAAGTATGTAAGATGCAATTTTATATTCTTCAAACGAAGGTAATTCTAAAATACTAAAACGAAATATTCAAAATATCGCTTGATATCACAAAAACTGTTTATCTTTTAAAAACAACTACCTGAGACTTGCATTTATTGTTTTGTACAGTCGGACCAAAGCGTATTTTATATTTTATTTTTGCCTTCATCCTCAATTTATGGAAATATTATTTTGTACAGCATCGCCAAAGCGTATTTTATTTTTGCCTGCATCTTTAATTTTCAAATTTACAATAATAAATATGATTCATTCAGTATTTTTTTAAATTAGTTTATTTAATTTATTTAATTTATTTATATATTTTTTTTAATATTCACAAATTTTTTTTATGTGCACATGCGTGTGTTTGATTGAAGCGTAGTATACAGAAAAACAAATTAAATGAACATCATCAAACTCGCTTGCATTTGGTGAAAGTCTTATAACGGTTGTGTTTGTTTGTATCTTTTCTTTTATCTCTACTTCGTACATTCAAACTGTGGCATCTACATCTCGCCTTATTACTTGTACTCCATGCTAAACATTAGTTCAAAATTAGTTTTTTGGTAAAAGCTAAAATTTTAGCTGAATATGCGATGTCAGCCAAAATATTGCTGAAAGTTAGTTAAATATTTTAAATAGGCGTTTAACAAAATTTTCAACTAACTTTTTTTGAGTGTCCAGCAAAATAGCAACTTTTTCTTCAAAATAAAAAAATCTTTAATAGAATTTCTGCAAAAACATGATCAGCCACATTGATTTAAAAATAAAAATGGTTTTCACTGTCTTCTAGACTTCCAGCGATGTACATTTTAATTTATTGAATCGGTGGTTTTCGTCATTGAAATGGCTTTTTATTTCTTTGCTTGTACGTCACAAATTTCATTGAAAATATCGCAACAATTTTTTCAGCTTTAAGCCAAAGTTTACTTAAATTCTGATACATTGATTGTAACAAATTTTTTCGAGACGGAGCACAAAAATTACACAGTGCAGCATTTTTAAGGTCATCGTTTGGTTCCTCCTTCATACCAGTTTTTTTTTTGAAGTGTATATCGAAACTAAAAAAAATCCGCAAAGGACTTGGCCAGATTACATCGAAATTTTTTTTTTTTGGACACCCTAAGTTTTTGCACCCAAACATGATTTTTTTAAAAAAGGAAAATTTTTATGGAATCCATATATCATAAACCGTTCGGAATTTTGTTTTTATGTCTTTGGCAAAGTTGTAGATCCAAACCAAGGCAAAAAAATTCTCATATGGACCGACCCAAAAAAATTGCATCCACTGCATCAAAATTGCAAAAAATTGGGAAAAAATGCTATTTTTTTATGATTTTTTCATGATTTTGTCCTGAAATGGCTTAAATACTGGGAATTTAAGAAATCTTTCTTCAGCTAAATTATATCTAACAACAATATAAACAACTCTCTAGTACATGTCATCTTAATACGAACATTCCTTAACCCTAGAAAGCACATCGTTTTGCTCACACTTATTTTGCATAGCCAATGTTTGTCGTTTCGACAAAGAAAGACTATATAGGTTAATGCCGTTTTTGTTGTTACTTGTTTTCAAATTTACCATTTAAACATTTTATTGTTGTAATGCTGATATGTTTTTGAAAAAATGAATATATTTATTTTATTAATAAAAAGTAATTATTTTATAACGCAATTAACAATTTCATAATTTTATTTTTATTTTTTGTTTAAGTTTTTTTGTTTATTTATACAAATGCAAAACATGTGTATTATTAACTGCCGATGATTTTATTCTGCTACGATTTTACCCGAAAAAAGTATAGTAACTTCTGGTAAAATGAGAAACACAATTACTTTCTTATCACGCTCTCATTTACCGAATTTTTGTTAATAAAAACGCTTTTGGTAAGATGGAGTCAAAGCGGGTTCGCGAGGGTAACGTTTGTCGAACAGAACTAAAATAAGAAAATATATAATTTTAACAGAATAAATAAATAACATACCATTGCTACTCACGCCTGTTAAGGTTTAAATATTTTTGGTGGTGGTTCAAGATCATGATCTGACTCTGCACTACTACAAGAAGAAAGAGGATCCAAAGGCACATCTCTAAATCCAGTGTCTCCTGGGTCTTCCATATCACCATCCTCACACAGGCACACCTTGTGGCTCCACCAACAAACCTCTGCAATCATTGCGTCCAGCTTCTTGCCTTTGAATCTTTTTTCCATTGGCATTGTGACCTGGTGGAATCGCTCCCCTTGCTCATCTGATTCGGTGGGCAATTGTTTTAAAAAAACATCAATATGATGATGCAAAAAATGCAATTTCAGCGTCATCGATACATTTATATTTTCAAAATATTGCAGCATTGTTGCCACTAATTTCTTTGCTTTATCTGGCTCTGCTCGATCCTTTCCTAAAACATTCTGAATTACAGCTTTGAGAGCGTCCCATGCGTTTCGGAGATTAAAATTTACATTTGTAAGCATAGCTGTAAATGTATCGTTTTTCATTAACTTCCTGATATCTGGGCCGTTCAGGACACCTGTTCAATGTAAACAAATTTATTACAAACGATTAAGATAGGTATAGATAAAGCGGGACCCGCGAAATCAGATAGTTTTTTTGTTTATTTATACAAATGCAAAACATGTGTATTATTAACTGCCGATGATTTTATTCTGCTACGATTTTACCCGAAAAAGTATAGTAACTTCTGGTAAAATGAGAAACACAATTACTTTCTTATCACGCTCTCATTTACCGAATTTTTGTTAATAAAAACGCTTTTTGGTAAGATGGAGTCAAAGCGGGTTCGCGAGGTAACGTTTGTCGAACAGAACTAAAATAAGAAATATATAATTTTAACAGAATAAATAAATAACATACCATTGCTACTCACGCCTGTTAAGGTTTAAATATTTTTGGTGGTGGTTCAAGATCATGATCTGACTCTGCACTACTACAAGAAGAAAGAGGATCCAAAGGCACATCTCTAAATCCAGTGTCTCCTGGGTCTTCCATATCACCATCCTCACACAGGCACACCTTGTGGCTCCACCAACAAACCTCTGCAATCATTGCGTCCAGCTTCTTGCCTTTGAATCTTTTTTCCATTGGCATTGTGACCTGGTGGAATCGCTCCCCTTGCTCATCTGATTCGGTGGGCAATTGTTTTAAAAAAACATCAATATGATGATGCAAAAAATGCAATTTCAGCGTCATCGATACATTTATATTTTCAAAATATTGCAGCATTGTTGCCACTAATTTCTTTGCTTTATCTGGCTCTGCTCGATCCTTTCCTAAAACATTCTGAATTACAGCTTTGAGAGCGTCCCATGCGTTTCGGAGATTAAAATTTACATTTGTAAGCATAGCTGTAAATGTATCGTTTTTCATTAACTTCCTGATATCTGGGCCGTTCAGGACACCTGTTCAATGTAAACAAATTTATTACAAACGATTAAGATAGGTATAGATAAAGCGGGACCCGCGAAATCAGATATAAAAATAATTAAAATTACATAATTACCAGCTTTAATTTTTTGCATCGCTGAGTTTCGGAATATAGTTTTCAAGCAATCAAAAACTTCATCACTACTTCCAAACAGCAGTTTTGATTAACTTTGAAGCGATTCCTAGTTTTATGTGGAGCGGCGGAAGTAATATATCACTAGTCTCCCTTATGAACGGCTCATTTTTCAGTTTAAGTTGTTTTACGTTTTCGGCATCTCTTGCACTCCAGTTTGTGCGCTTATACTGATTGCCCGGGTATCGTGAGTCCCAATCGCAAATAAAGCAAAAGAAGCTAGGGAAGCCACCTTTTGAAATTATTCCTGAAAGAAGAGCACTTGAGAAAGGATACTACTAAATACAAATAGAAAATAGTACCTTGCATTATGTTCACGACTTTTAAATCGCAACAAATTTTCCATTTGTGCTCCTCATATTTGATTTTCTCCAATATATTACCTAAAGTTTCATAGCATTCCTTCATATTAGTGACATATGCTAATGGAATTGAAGGCTTGTTGTTAGCTTTATGGAGCAGCACAGCTTTTAAACTTGATACTGAGCCATCAATAAACAATCGCCAGTCATCAGCAGCATACGCCATTCCCAACCGATTCACTAATCCTTCGATGTCAATGCAGTGGGTAAACGTGTTCGCTGCATCGACGGTGTAAAATGTTTGGAACTCTGTTTGACGGCTCCGGTATGATGAGGCACTAACGGTATGCTCTGTAAGGTTAGAAATTCTGCATTCCGCTGTGATAAGCCCATCTTAGCCACAACATAGTCCATTTCGTTTTGTACAAGCGGTTTTGGTTTATCGTCGTCAATATCAGGCTCATAATCGGCATCTTGGAAATCTGATGATTTGTGAAAGTCGTAGTGGATGACCGTGTGGACATAACATCCGGACTCGGAGGCTTAGGTGGTTTGACACCATCAGGCATTGACACCGGGACTATGCCTGTATAAGCGGCCACATATGTTTTGCATTTTAACATATGTTTATTTAACTTAGGGGAGTAATTGATACATGAGTAACACCGGGATTTGTCGTGTGAATTTGGGTCTTTTATCCACACCATTGGCTTCATGAAACTTAAATTTCTACCTCGTCCATGATACCAATCCAAAAGGCGGAAGTAACAAGTGCCACACACTGTATTTGGAGTGTAATCTTCACCGCTGGGATCAACCTCATCGAAATAAGATGCATAGGCTAGCTTAAATTCCGGAGTAGACCTTTTCCTTTGCACACTTGTAGGCACCATATGAACACAAACTAAACAAAAATAATCAATGTTTGGACACCGACTATTTTCCATGTTGCGCAATAGTTGAATTGTAAAATTTTGCACAAAACACGGATATAATTAGACTTTTCACTTTCGAATACACTTGTTGAATGACAATGAAACGATACTTGAACTGTTATTTATACTGCGTGCTAGTCTGATTGTCAAGTGTGTTTTATCTTCGTGTTGCACTTTGCAGGTAGAACTGGGTTTTTACAACACCCTTTTTTAAAAACTTCTTAAAAAATGTTTCTGAATGGGTGTAATTGTCAAGTGTATTTTATCTTCGTGTTGCACTTTGCAGGTAGAACTGGGTTTTTACAACACCCTTTTTAAAACTTCTTAAAAAATGTTTCTGAGTGGGTGTGATTGTCATGTGTGTTTTATCTTCGTGTTGCGGGTTTTTAGGTGGAACTGGGTTTTTACACCACCTCATCTTCCTAAACAGGATTTTAAAATTGGATTTTTAAAGTTTGGCTATTTCCATATTATCATAAAAAAATAGCATTTTTTCCCAATTTTTTGCAATTTTGATGCAGTGGATGCAATTTTTTTGGGGCCGGTCCATATGAGAATTTTTTTTGCTTTGGTTTGGATCTACAACTTTGCCAAAGACATAAAAACAAAATTCCGAACGGTTTATGATATATGGATTCCATAAAAATTTCATTTTTTAAAAAATCATGTTTGGGTGCAAAAACTTAGGGTGTCCAAAAAAAAAAAAATTTCGATGTAATCTGGCCAAGTCCTTTGCGGATTTTTTTTAGTTTCGATATACACTTCAAAAAAAACCGGGTACGAAAGAGGAACCAATTTATGTGTTGCACTGTGTTTATAAACTAGACAGCACGACCACTTATGCCGAGTTTTTAATCTTAGTTTAACACAGTTTGTAACTGGAATAATGCCGCTGGAATTTTGTTTATTTTGCTTTGTTTCAGTAAAGATAGAAATTATGAACTAGAAAAAGTAGTTCTCCGGCATATGTTTGTTAATAAAATTGGAAGTGGTGGACAAAATTCGTTGACGGTTTAGCTAAATCAAGTTTAAACTGACATCTCGAAAACTCTGACCTAAATGTTAAACTTACCTTAAGAAATCCTGCTTTACAATTTGCAATAAGTGAAATGATATCTGCAAAATTTAAACGTATAAAGTCTGCTACTCTTCAATCTGGTAATTTTAAGATAATATGGGCATTTTTTATAGGAAAAAATCTAAAAAATATTGCAAGAAGGTTGAAAATATCATTTTATGGCAAGATGAAGCAAAAATGGCATTTTTGGCAAAATAATTGAAAAAATGGCAAAATGCTGCAGTCTGTGGCAAATGCCAAAAAACGTGTCCTAGTAATATTGAAGATAGTAATGTTACCATTACTGATAGTCCAAAAGATAATGATCGTTTTCTACACTGGGATGGTGTATTCATAACATTTGCTTGACAAATCAAAGAAATGATTTAAAAAAAATTTCCGCAATTGTTCTTAAATTGACTGCTTATTGGAGATCAAACTAATAGACCAATAAACTTTTTGTTTTAGTGTTCAGTTCCGATCAAGAGAGAATCCGCTATTGGGGGCTAACTATAATAAATATAATTGAATTGGTGCATAATTATCATAAAATTGTCCGTTAAAGAAAGGTGTTCGTCTATCAAAGACTTCATTGCATTTATAGCCCAACCAATTAAAAATCATTCCATTAATTCATTAAAAATATAATTTTCTTAACATTTAAAGAACAATTAAATTTCAACATTTTCAGCGGTAATTTTTGAATTTCTTTTATTCATTCAAAAACTATTCAAAAGACATTCTTTAGTGCACCTGTCTAATGGCATTTAGAATAAATACCCCTTTCAATCCTTTTATTCGTATATTCTTTTCAAACGTGCAACACCTGTTGTACGCATCACTAACACAAATAATGATGGGATATTAGGTCAATCTACAAAACCCGAACTAAAATGTTAGCATCCTCTAATCAAATATTATGAATAAACATATAAATTCATTACGACTTAATGCATAAAAGATAAATAAATGCGGTCTGAAGACAACGAATATCCTTTAATTCAATATTTGTTAAGTGTCAGAGTCAGTCTAACACCTTGTGTGTTGTTGAAGTTGAAAAAGGACCAACTCTAAACACTAAAGAAGGCGTGAATTAAGACTAAAATAACAAATATTTATAAAAAAAAGATATTTATTTAACATTATTTGCACATAATGTTGATGGTAGGATGGTAGTAGCAAAAGAACGGTTTCGAAATGTGGTGTTTTTTTTTAGCGACGGAGCAAGAAGTGAAAACGCAGTTGATCGTAGAATCGGAGCAAGAAATGAAATCCGACTTGGATTCTGCTGAATCCGAATTTGATAGTTAGAGCCCTGTAAATACATGGAATAGTTCCTAAAAATTATCAAATTAGTGCATATCTCCAGTATAATAAACTTTTGTCTTTTATCATTCGCTACTCCACACATGTTAAAGATATTTTTATTAAATATTTTTTTTATTTACTTGGAAAAGCTTTGCAATTAAAGACATTTTTATTTTTAATTTTTAGCTACAATAGATTTTTTAGTTTAAAAAAATTGGTGTCTGTCAGAGTGAAAATTTTAAAACTATAACGTTCCAAATCGTCCCTGGACCCTGGATTTTTTTTAGCTACAATAGATTTCTTAGTTTAAAAAAAATGGTGTCTGGGAGAGTAAAAATTTTAAAACTATAACGTTCAAAATCGATCGTTCGTGGTCCAGGGTCCAGGATTTTTTTTTAACAAAATAGATTTTTTAGTTTAAAAAAATGGTGTCTGGGGAGAGTGAAAATTTTAAAACTATAACGTTCAAAATCGTCCCTGGACCCTGGATTTTTTTTTAGCAAAAGTTCCATATTTTATAAATATTCATCTTTTTTTTTTAAATCGAGAATGGCCAAATTTGAAAAAAGTGTATTTAAAAAAGAAATTTCATAAAAAAATGCATTTACTTCAATGCGCAGTAAAAAGGTTGGGGAGTATACCAACCTTTAAATGGTGATAATCCGATGAATATTAAATAAAATACGCATATTAAAATTTACAAAGTTTTATCATTTTTCTCATTTTTCAAAAAAAAAAAATAAATCGAGTAGAAAACCATGGATTTTACGAAATTTGAAAAACTAAAAACGCCAATCTGTAAGTGTTTCCATAGACTTTCTAAAATTTAATGGAAATCGGATGACCGAAGGTCAAAAATTGCAATTTTTTGCCAGTCTTCGGTGGAACGGCCGATATATATTTTTATGAACTATTCCATGTTTTTAACGAGTTCTTACTATAATATTAGGATTCAGCACACTCCAAATAATAATATCAACTGTGATTTTCTACTTCTTTCTCCGTCAGCAAAAAACGCAATATTTCGACACCCTTCTATGAACTCCAAAACAATAGTTATCATTAAAAAGCGTGCCACTTTACTTAACTAAACATATTGTATGCGGTTTAATGTTTAAATTTAGTTCCTTTGGCGGCTAAAATTATTTTGAAATAAATGTTGTTCAAATTATGTATAGTTTGTTTAATTTTCGACTGTTTTATCTTAGTTTCTTTGTATGAAAATAATTGGCTGTTAGTGTTTTTGTAAATGTTTGAATAATTGCATGCAATTTGGGTATATTTGCCTTTTTTTGTTAGGGCAAATCGCTTGTATGGTTTGAAGGTATTTGAACATGATCTCTTTTAAATTTGTAACTCTAACACAAAAATAAATTTTAAAGTCGGCTTTAAGGATAATAAAAGACTTTTAGCTATTGCTTACATACATGGGATATATGGAAAAAACATGGTACTCCACATTTGTTAGCATTATTTAATGGTCAATTATAAGGGCGTCAAATTTAGAAATGCCTCATATACGTACCACAATTTTGTTCTTGTCATTTTGTTGTTTTGGCAGGTGACTGACTGATTTGACTTGTATGTAGATAAAACATTATGATTATTATTATTATACCTGTATCTATTTGAATGGCTTTGTCCATTATAATTAATTATTTGTTTAATCTAATGGAACTAATGTCTAATAAGTAATTCTTAAATATTTATACTTAAAAGTTTTAGTTTTATTAAAAAAATATAGGTATGTATATATATTTCCAATTATATGGGAAAATCTAATTAACCGTACGATTCCACGTTACTCAGATTTTAAAGCATTTTAAGAACAATATATAATACTTTTTGATGGTATCCGAATTTTCGAGGCAACGAGTTTGACCAGGCCAACATCCTAAATATTAAAGTCTATACTGTTAACGTGATCTACTAAATTCAAAACTACACTCAAAAAAAAAAACAAGTTAGTAAACTTCTTGTAAATCAAGTATACTATTTTTGATCATACACTCAGGGAACTTCTGCTTTAAAAATATGTAGTTGTTAGGTTGTAAAATAGTTTCTTTATTTTTAATGTAAATGTCAGTCATTTGTAGTACAAATTCAATTTTTACTAAACTTGTAGTTCATTTAAAAAAACAAACCACATCAAATGACTGTTTTATGATTTTACAATCATTTTTTACAGTCGTTTTTTGTTATTTAAAAAATAAATGTTTGTTTATTTTTAACTACCATGTGGTTCATTTTTATTACAATTGTTAGTCATTTTTTGAACATTAAAAAACAAATGACAATGTTAGTTGAATTTACCGTAATGTAAGTCGTCCTTTCTTTAAATCAAATTTCATTTGTTTTCAACTACAATTGCAGTCGTCTTTACCTACATAGTATTCTAAGTGTATTTTTTTCTAAAATTGTGTTTTCAGCTAAAATTTTACTTATATATATTTAGCACTTTACGGGTTTGAACTAATGTTTTACTAATATTTTACTAGTATTTCACTAATCTTTTACTAATTTATTTTGCTGAAAAAAATTGTGCTGATAAGCATATTAAAAGTGTGGACGACAACCAGATGGAAAGATATACTCAAAATCAAGTAGATGTCGCGGTATGTCAAGAAGTACAACTCTTGTAAGACATATACAAAAATCATACATGGAAGATTTTTGGATCTGTTACATAATAAAACAAAAGGACGCCAACAATGTGTATCGTATGCATATAAATTGTCGATTGCAAAAACTTAAATTTTGTGTTATCAACGTAGCGTTGCCTCATGGCCTGGAATGAGCTTAATTGTCAAGATTTTTTAGGTCTTGTCTAGTGTCAAGATAAAATATATTTTGTCAAGCTAAAATACTTGCTCACGTTTTAAAGTTTATTTTTAATTTTTAAAATTTAAAAAAATGTAATATTAAAGAAATGTATTATCAATTGTTTTACCACCAAACCCCCACAAAAAAGATTCTTATTTTTTTCTCAAAACCCATAATTCATTTTAATTGTTAACTTAAAAAGTACCAACACTTGCAATTTACCCCCATACACAACATTGACTTATTGCTTGATTTGAACTATTAATAAGACAAAATTTTGATGAAAATTGTACAAATTTTTAAAATTTTTTATTAACGCCCAAAGGAACAGAACTAGTTAAGTCTGTTACTAAAAGTACAAAGTATATGTGGAAAAAATAACATAAAGCATTACCACGATGTAAATTACTTGTAAGATGTTTATATTATTTGACAGAGACTAAATTTTAATTGTTACGTTTTGGTTTTTGTTAAGTTTTTTTTAAGTTTTTTCTATAATTTTTATGTTTTTATTGTGTTTTTTTTTTTGTTTTAATAAAATTTAGCTGGTTTATACGTATGAGTAATATTATATGTCCAGATATTTGTTTGAAATCAAGCTCATTTGAGCTTAGTGTCAAGCTGGCTGGGTTTTGGGATGTGGCAAGCCTATATCACCGGCTTGTCAAAGTAATTATATATTAATTAAATTAAAGCCAAAATAAAATATTTAAATTTAATAAAGTTTAAATGTGTATTTGTAAACTAAGTGATTATAGTGACTAATAATGTAGTGTGGTCAAATAGCAAACAAATATATGTTTATGTAGACAGACTAACGCGTACGACATTGACACTCATCTTACGTTATTGTGTAAGTTTGTTGTATATTTCATATTTTGTTATTAAATTTTGTTTCGTTTCTAAAAACATGTCATCATTTAGAGAACCATTTGGAAATTCAGAATTTGGAAATTCGGCCCTAATAACATTTCGCAGGCTCATTTCATAATCTGAAATGAAGGAAGCCCCATCTAAATCTGAAATACTAGTTTTTAAGAAATGGAATAAATATATATAAGCCTTTGTGGAATTTTTGTTCAGTAGAACAAATGCAAACGGGAACACCTGCAAAAATAAATTAATTTTTATCAGATATGGCTTAAAAATTTGCAAAAAATAAATTTTGGTAACAATCTTAAGGTTTTTGTAGAATGTGAAAAATGAAAAAAGCGCCACAGGCATAGAAAATTGCCGCGATTTTTGTTACCAAATGTTTGCCTGCTGCGCTTTTCTTAATTTTTTTCACATTCAACAATAACGGTTTTTGATAGCACATGTTTGAATATTTTGTAAATATTTTTCTTTTAGAAAAAATTACAATATGTTCTATAAAAAATAGTTGAATGTGAAAAAATGAAGAAACGCGCTGCGATTTTTGATACCAATTTTTTTTTAGATTTGTTACAATATGTTTGCCTGCCGCGCTTTTTTCGTTTTATCAACTAGTTTTGGTTACTTATTGTATTCTGGTACTGAGCCTTTCCATGTATTCAATATTATTTATAAATAATTGCTTAAAACAGCCATTTCGCAAATGTTCCGTCTACCAAAATTTTCATATTGAAATTTGTTGGGATATTTCCTTTGATTATTTTAACGCAGTTATCCGATGCAAACACACAGACTCCACAAATCTGAAAAAGTAACTTTTGTTCTCTCCCTCATGGCGGGTCATCCCAAAATTGTTAAATACAAACTACTTTTGGAATGCCTGCTGAACATCAACAGGAGTCTTATGCCCAGTTTTTAACTTCGTATTTAAATATGCAATTACTTAATTGCCATTTAAATTTAAGTTGTATTTAAATACAGTTTTCAGTTTTTCAGTCTTAAATAATGATTGTTATTTATTTGCGACAAAAGTATGGTAGCATCATGAAATGTCAAAAAATTAATGATCATTATTCATAAAACAGCTGTTTGAAGAATAGAAAAAAACAGAAAATAACAGAAAATATAAAATATAGAAATAAAATATATATGATTAAATTATAATTAAATTAATAAAATAAAAATGAAGAGAAGTGAAAATTTCAGTGCAACCGAAGTTGAATTTTTATTGGCTGCTGTAATTTAATTTATATTTTATTGTTTGTTTTACCACGCGAAAAAAAAACTACTGTCAAAATCATATGTTATATTTGTACAATTTAAACAGACTTTAAATGCCCAAGATTGGTCACTTAAAAGTGATTTAAATTTAAAGTTAAAAACTGACGTTTGTATTTAAATAAAACTTAAAGTCCAAATGGCATTTAAATACGAAGTGAAAAACTGGGCATTAGTAGATGTCGTGAAGACTTGGCTTGCTAAATATAGCTAACCTAGTTTTGTTTTCGGGACTGCACCGTTTTTTGTAAAGTCTTGAGCGCTATGTGAAAAATATTATGGAATTAATATTACACAAATCATGTGCAAATATTTAATATTATACAAATCAGGTGCAAACATAATAAAACTGTTGCAAACACTTCTAAAGGTTTCCATTGTACCTGTTAAAGCAATTACTTTTCCTAAACATCCATCCTCTAAACACTTCTATTTGATTCCATGTTTTTTTTTTTTTAAGAGAAGCAACACTCAGGAAATTCTTCCTATTTATTAATGTGTGTCTTCCTTTTGACGAACTTATTGATGCTTTTTTGATTCATAGCCCTGATTCATTATATGACTTCGGTGGGGTTAAGTGCTGTGGGAACACCGAAGTCGGACGCTGTGGTACATACGAGTGATAGAAAACTCATATATATTAAATTGATGTTGTCGTCACCTGGAATCGAACCCGGCACTATGTGTGTAACAGTCCAACGCGTTAGCCATTACACCACAACGCCTACATTACATTAAGAGCCTTTAATACCTCTTATAAGTCCTTTTGGTCTCCGTGGTTATGTTGTACAAAATCATGGAACTTTGACCATCAAAAAAATCCGAGATTTACATTTTTCTACATAGCAATTGTAAAATAATTTATTTTTATATAAGAAATTTTTTTGGCATATAATTGCTTTTCTGATATAGATTGTAGTAGTTTACTATTTCTGAGTTTCCCACCGATTATTTCAATTTCCATATTTTTTTTTTTTTTTTGATGTGCACTATTGATAATTCTGACTAGAACTGACAATAATTTACAAAAGGTCTTTAGTTTCAGACTATACTTAAAAAACCGGTTTAATATGTAAAAAAGTTCTTAAAACTCAGTTTTTAAGGAAATGAAATAACCCCAAATGAAATAAGCCCCACAAATATTTTTGATTAAAAAACCCCCAAATAATTATTTGTTGAGTTTCTTTCATTTGGGGACTATTTCATAATGAAAGAACCCACCAAAAACTTAATTGAACCCCAAAAATAACGAAATAACATCCAAATTTGTTTTTTTTCCTTTTTTTTTTTTGGGTTATTTTATTTTTTCTCTTGGGGTTATTTCAGCTGGGGTTATTAAATAGTGCCCTAAATTATAATTATTTTGTAGTTGATAATAAAAATTTTGTTAATACATCTTTAAAATATGAACATAAAATATGCATAGAAATAGGCACGCAAATATTTTAATAAGTTTGGAGATCACACGAAAATATTACACCGTTTCCAGGGGAGCAAAGGTGCAGTTAATCCAATCTTCTTGTAAACAAAACAAGTTATGGTGTAGGAATTTTGGCTGTTCAATATTAAGACGATATAAATAAACTGGATCAGAAAATTTTAAAATATTTGTTTAGAATTTTGTAATTTTTTTCACAATCTATTTTTGATGCAATTATTTTTCAGCTCAGGTAAAGATATACATACATATGAGGCTTTCAAAGCCAACTGCCCACCTAAGAAGTTATATCGTATGGTTGCCAAATTTGCAGAATTTGTTATCCCGTATGATGCGAATACAAAATGTTTTAATTTTTCTTAGTACCCCGATTCAAAAAATTAATATAATGAAATAAAGAAATATATTAAATTTGATATAACCTTATATCTAATTGAAATACAATTTGATACAATACGATAAAAGGTTCATCGTATTGTACATTGAGTTTGATATAATTTGATACGATTCAGTCGTGTGGAAATAAACTTTTTAAATAGAATCCAGGGGCTAGATATTATGGTCCGATTACTAATAGCCAAATTTAATTTTTGTTATACAGTTAAATTTAAATTTTATGTGCTTAACAATCAACCATTTTTATGTCAACCAGAGTAAAAATAATATTAAATAATCTTATAAATTTGATTCAGTTTTGAAAAATTTAATAAAGTTAAGTATGACATCACATATAATAAGATACATTTTTACTTAAAAGGCATTCATTACTTCAGAGGCATTTCCGTGCAATTTTTCCCCACTATGTATATTTGCAGACTTTTGAACCCACGAAGGTATTGAAATTTTACAAAAACATTTTCCTAAAGTAGTTTTATATTTTGTCTACCTGTCTATGAAAATCAATTTGATGCACCTCTTTCCTGAATTTGGTTATATTTTTTTAAGATGGCTCCTTTTTCTTTATTTAAATACAAAATAGGCAGGAATGGGTTAACGCTACTTGAGCGGCATTGGTGTGCTTTATATTGGAAGCGAAATTTAATGGAACGGATAATAAGTGTAATTTAAAAGCTAAACATGAAAAACGATATGGATTGGGAACGAGTGGAATGGGAATATTAATTACATGTAACGAAATTGTATTGATCTGGGAACGAAGTTTGCTTTATCGGAGTATCTAAATATATATTTAAAAAATGAAAAATAAAATAAATCACCTTGTGGCCGCTTTGGAAAAAAAATGGAATCCTAGGTATATTTTCGGGACCTAGTGTATTTGTATTAGTAGTGTGTATTAACACTCCTGTGGAACAACAAATAATCTCAATACTCCTGTCGAACAACACAAAATCTTCAGTAACTAATTGTAATAAAATTAATTACGATTGTCATTAGAAACACTATACCTCTGAAACAATTGAAAAAATTGCCCAGCGGCAACTCTATCTCTAACATACACTTAGTATCCAACTAATTAACATGAATAAAGCGCATCATAATGCGATAACTACTTGTGAAAAAGAGATAACAATAGGATTGTCTTATCGTTCAAAAATATATTGTTCATAGGTATTAGTTAACTCTGCCTCTTCTGATTAAAACAATACATTGTGAATGAGTGATCGACAAAACCGTGGCTTAACTCGCGATTAGGAGAGAGATGCTACCACTCATAGACTGATAATATATGGCTGTGGGTTTGAAACTCACTACGAAAACAAATAAAAAAGTTTTTCATATAGAGCAATATAACAATATAAAATACTTTTCTCAATTGACACATAAATTAACCACTGAAGAGTCCTTGGAGGGGACCAAACTGCTGCAGTCTGTCATATCCATTGTGTCTGTTCAGGTTTTCAATAAAAATGTTTTCTTCTTCTTGTTGTAAAAAGCTAACTAAAAAAATCTTAATTACGGTTGTCATTATATGACGGTTACAAAAACTTTACTCCAGCAACAATTTTGTCCGTTTTGCCCTATCTCGTTTAATTTCAAACCATTATCATTAATTAAAAAAATGATAATGAAAATAATTCATTACCATTGATATCGATGTAAAGGCAATGAAATCATCATTATATTAGTCCACTTAATTAATAAGTCCCATGTATGGTGTCATTACAATACGTATGTAAAAAGCTTTAGAAATTTTACTTGAAAAAATGTCGAAAAGTTGACTTTTGAAAAAACCACAAAGCCGAAAAGTCAACTTTCAAAATTTTTACAAATATCGAAAAGTCTAAAAGTCGACTTTTTGTTGCAACTATATAACTCTACTCCCGTGGAGACATCTGCTTAGATGGGGTTAAGGAAACAGTGTTTATTTATAAAGTGGCTCTACAAGAAATGCCTGGTTATATATTTTGATTGATGTTCATGCAAGCAAACATATTCAACACATTTAAATCATATTCTTAACTCACAGGTTACATGCAACTTTTGCAATCAGCAAATAACAACTTTAAATACCAGTTATCCTGTCCAATACATTCGAGTATAACAAAAAAGAAAGGCAGGGGAGATCCTCAACCGTCAAAATACTAACAAACAATCAGTATGTATTTAACATAGTAAGTAGTACATAGTTAGAAATTATTTTAATTAACAGTCAATATCACGCACCTTTAAATTTAAATAAAAATGCATGCAAGCCAGTACTTTCAATAGGGGAGAGAGGGAGCGAAAAGTTAGTTGCACCCTATATGGAATCGCATCGGAAAATAAGTTTTTTTTTAATAGTTACCAACAACCATTACCAAGCTGCAAAACTGCATAATTTATGCATTTCACTAATGGCTAATTTGATGCTATGAGCCAGTGTTATTAACAAGGCATTCATACTAATTTAGTAGCTTTATATTTGTAGCAGTTTTAACAGTTGATTTTTACAAAACTTGCACGCTATTTTGTTGCCACAACTCACGTCATTCTTGTGAATACTTATTTCAGTACTTTCATTTCTTTTTATAATTTCTAGGCATTTTCTTTTTGTACCTTAGAAATATTGTAAATTTTCCTTTATAATGATTTATTTTCTAATATTTATATTTTACTGCAATTCACATAGGGGCAGAACACGAGTTTTTGACCAAACGCCTTTCCCATAACCGCAGCTGTCTGAAATTGTGTAGCAGGAAAATGATGAACTCAAAGATTTTAGAAATTCCAAATGCACGACGAAATAAAGTAGCTGAAGTTAGTCACAACTTTTACTTTTTGTTCAAACGTCTACAACCATTGCCTTAACTACTCTCAAAAAAATAAGTTAGTAAAACGTCTTGTAAATTAAGTATACTATTTTTCAGAAAATTTTTTGCTGTAATTGTGTTTTCAGTTAAAATTTTAGTTTTACTTATGCAGCAGTTATTCCCAATGTTTTACTAATATTTTACTAATTTATTTTGCTAAAATAAATTGTGTTGATAAGCACATTAAAAGTGTGGACGACAACCGGATTGAAAAATATACGCAGAATGAAGTAGATGTCGTGGCATTTCAGGATGTAGTGCGAAGAAAATAATACTTAAAAGTACAACTCTTGTAAGACATATAAAAAAACAACCATGGAAGATTTTTGTATTGGTGTGAGTCGTATGCATACAAATTGCGGACTAAAAAAAATAAATTTTATATTGTCAGGGGCTTGTCAAAGTAATTGTCTATTAATTAAAATAAAGACAAAATAATATATTTAAATTTAATAAAGATTAAATATGTATTTGTAAACTAAATTACTATGTAGTGCGGACAAATTGCAAACAAAAATACGTCAAGGTAGACAGACTGAATCGAAAGACAAGGACACTCATCTTTTTTTTTTTTTTTAAAGAGAATCAACACAGGAAATTCTTTCTATTTATTATTGTATTGCTTTCTTTGGAAATTGGATAGTGGAGAGGTGAAAGGCGTTTATTTCATAGTTGGTTATTCCGTTCTGTTTTGTTTCTAGAAAGATACCATCATTTAGACAACCTTTGATGTCAGTAGTAAAAAGATAATTTTTTTATGTTATATATAATTATATAATAATAATTATATTTTTAAAAGAATAACAAAACAAATACAAGACGTTTTACTAACTTTTATACTAACTTATTTTTTTGAGTGTCTCGCCTAAAATTATTGACTTTTGGAATTCGTATTGTTGTAGTATTCAAATTTATGCCAAAAATCATACAATTTTGTGATGAAAAATATACCAAGAATACCGACCATTGTTCCGGAATATTTTGGCCACGCTGATTTAATGGTGTACCCAGTTTCTTTACTTATTGGCCAGATTTTGCACAAAGTTGCATTAAATTTTGCATGTTTCAACGATGTTTTTTATGCATCAAATTTTAAAAATTAAATATTTTATCTTAGATTTGTTATGCTTAATACATAAATAGCCTGTATTAACATTCGGAAAATCCGAGTTTTTTTAGTTTTTACTATATTTTACCATTTTTTGCACAATTTATCATCCCATTTCGGAATCGATAACAGCATTTTTGTGCATAAGCAAAAAATCAAATCTGAACATTTATTTAGTGTAAAAATAAAAAAATATATTAATTAAAAAATACTACTAATGTTTATCTTTTAAACTTTATAAAAAGTGTTATTTAGTTCAATAATTTGTAAAAATTAATTAAATTGTTTATAAAGGGTGATTTTTATGGAATTATAGAACTTTGTAATGGAATAAAACAAAGATGAATTTTTTAAATTGACATGAATTTTACTTTATACGAAAGATAATCTTCTGGCATTATAATTTAAATATGACTTCTGGCATATGACTGCCACGGCTGGCTCGGACGTAGTCTAATCTGGAGGTCCAATTTTCGATGACTTTTCCAACATTTGTGGCCGTATATTGGCAATAACTAGGCGAATGTTGTCCTCCAAGTAGTCAATCGGTTCGGACTTATCGGCGTAGACTAGGGACTACATATATCCCCACAGAAAATAGTCCAGCGGCGTTAAATCGCACGATCTTGGAGGCCAATTCACGGGTCCGAAACGTGAGACTATGCGGTTACCAAACGTTTCCTTCAATAAATCAATTGTAGCTCGAGCTGTGTGACATGTTGCTCCGTCTTGTTGCAACCTCAGCTCCGTACATAATGGTTGTTTAACTGATGAATGAAAAAGTCAGTAATCATGGCTCTATAGCGGTCACCATTGACGGATATACTTATTGGGGTCTTCTCCTTCTGTACGCACTGTACGACATATCTGTGGATGCATATTATCATTAAATCGAATTAATTGCTCGATGGACGATTGATCTGATGGACGTAAAATGGACGTAGTTCGCGATACGTATTTCGAACAGAACCATGATTTTCAAATAAATTTGCACAATTTGGAAGCGTTGTTCAGGCATCAGTCTATTCAGGTTGAAATGCCAAACCCAACTAAACATAAATCACTTGACAGCTGACAAAATGGCCGCCAGTGAAAAAGTGTGGCCAGCCTAAAGTTCTATACCTGTATAAAAAAACACCCTTTACTTTCCCAAATGTAAGTAGACTCTCCTTAATTTTTTAGTCGATTGTTTTTCGAAATCGCAATGTCTTTCGCTCATGTAGTTATCATGTCAACTTGCATTATTTACAAATAAACAAATTAACAATCAATCTGTCATCATTATAATTGTTAAAATAAAGTTTTATTTGTTTTTATTGTAATATTCATTTGCCTTAACCCATTAATGACTAACCCTTGATTTCATTGCTAAATATCGTTGAAATTTCACACATTAAAATACGGTTGTAGAAGTTAATTGGTATATATTTTTTTTTTTTTTTTTATTTCCCATACTTTGGACTTATGAATTAACCACTGATATAAAATAATTCCTCCATGTTTTTTGAATAACATATTTTTTTATAATCTTCCACTTAAACTCTTTATTTTGACTTGAAAAGAATTTATATTTCCAGAAAGGGTATTTTATAAAACTGTAAAATGCGTATTTTAATGGTCATGTCACGAAATCATACCTGTAGCTCAGGTAGGGTTGCCAGATATGAAACGACTAAAAAAAATTACAACCGCGGAAAAAAAAGCAGTACCATTAAGAAACAAAGTATACATTTCTATTTTAAAAAAAACATCAAATTCAGTTACATAAAAGTAACAATTTGTGCAATTAAGAACTAAAAAATTCGCCTGAAGTTAACTTTTTTGGGCACCCATCAAAACAAAACTATATGAGTTTATAACTCTCACCTTTAGAACTTCATTTTATTTTAAGATCCATAAAATGTGGCTACCACCAGATTTATTTTATTTAACATTTTCTCACGATTTCATTTCTATTTTATTTTAAACTGCATCAAAGTTAAAGTCCGAAGAAAGGAGAAATTGTAAAGAAATCGTCAATTATTGTGAAATAATTTGTCAAAATCGTCATTTTGAGAATAAGAAATCGTCATTCCCAAAACTCCTATATTTGAATAAAAATGGGAATGTTTACTCAAAACTTCCTTTTGATCAATTTATTTGTAATTATTTCACCAGTTTGATGCTCTTCTTTAATAACCATTATGCGGTATCGAGTTTAAAAATTAGCGCCCTATCTTAGAATCTGCAAAATTCTATGACAAAATGTTGAGTTTTAATTTTTTGTCCCGATATTTGGTTTCGCAAATATGGGACATACGTAAAATGGCATTCAAGAAAAATATTTATTGAGAAAGAATCAAAATCGCGGAATATCACTTCTTTATCAGTGCTTTAGAAACCAATGATTTAAAATATTGGAACATTAACACTTTTGTGTTTTTCTTAATAAAACATAAAAAAATCTCTTCGGTGTCCGTTTTCTTTTTAAATAAAATTAAAATAAAATTAAATTAAAATAATCTTTCAAATTGATGAAATTTAGGTTTAGTTGATCATTAAATGGATAAATGAATACTTTTTGTTCGATTTGAGATCATTTTATTACATTTTTCGTTGTTTTAAACGGAAAGAAGCTTAATAACATTTTGTGAGTAAGTTATAGGAAAACAACCCAGCAAAACTTTGGTAATGGGTAGGACTTATTTCAGACCTTCCAAAGTAATGACTATCCATTCCAGTTTTTGTTATTTTGAAGGTCCGAAATAATACCTTACTAATATGAATATATGTAACTGCTTATTTGTAAGATAAAAAACAACGCCTTACTAATATTGTGTTAAATATCTGCTTATTTGGAATAGCAAAAATAATAAGTTACTTATTATCACTTATTTCAGACCTTTCGTAGTAATGACTATCCATTACATTTGTTGTTATTTTGAAGGTCTGAAATAATACCTTACTGATATGAACATACATAACTACTTATTTTGGAAGCTAAACAATTATGTCTTACTAATATTGTGTTATATACCTGCTTATTAGGAAGGGCCAAAGAAATAAGGTACTTGTAAGGTAATAAGTAACTACTTTTTTGTAAGGTATATTTATAAAGATTCATAATATATCATAATTAATAATTTAAATGCAATTTATTTAAGCAATATAGTTATACATAAAACGACTCTCACAAAACAAAAGCTTATTTAGTAAATAACAAAATTAAGATAATTGATATTAAGTAGAAATTATTAAATTTTATTTATTAATACATTAAGAGTTGTTGGTAATAATTTTCTTATTTTCGAAGAATAACCGAGTATTTTCCTTTGAAGATTTAAAAATTTGTTGTCTAAAATATGAAAAAAAACTTTTATTAAAAAAGAATTGGCTTTTGAAAATATGTATTATATATTACGTACGTTTAATTTTTCATGAATGGAATGAATTTCCGGAATCAATATATATTCATTATTGTACGACATTTTAAGCACTTTAGCCAGAATGTTTTCTATTTTAAATAATTGTTCTTCTGAGCCATCATGTTCGTCAACCAAAGCAATATTTAAATCCAATGAATCCATGGGATCGTTGAAAAAACTTCGTAAGTCTGAAAATCTTTTTGCTAGAAATTCTTCCTCACTTAGGATTTTAGTGATTTGTAAAAAAGTTTTATCCTTCATAAGACAAATGTTGTCTGGAATATTTGTACTAAAATAGCCTTTTGGTAGCAAAATTGACTTTGGAACTCCTTTTCTATACCGCAGTCCGTAAACTGGATTTTAAGTAAAACTTTATCATTTGAAAATTTATTAAAAATTTGTTGGCAAAGGTGTTTCGGCATTTTTAGATTTTGTTTAATTTTTTGCATATAGTTTTCAAATTTATACGCAGATATGCTATTTAGATCTTTAAATTCTTCGACACATTCACATATGTGTAGAAGATTGTGCACATTATATGTTACACTATTTCGACCATATAGCGCTGGAAACATTTCAACAAAAATTTGAATCACTGCATGTGCCTTAATAATATCTTGTTTGGTTGGAGAAGACAAAAGAATTCTGTATGAACAATGAATTAAAAGAAAATGGTAGTACATTTCTTCCGGAACGAAATCTTTCAATGCAACTATGCCTGTATACAAAGTAAACTGTCTGAACTCAGTTGCTTTCCATCTTGATATTTCGAGTAAACTTCGGGGACTTCGTGCGAATTCGAATGGTGTATAAAAGCTCATTGAGCAAAGCTTTTCCGAAATTAAAATATATGCGTTTCGAGGTAATGGTAAAATATTTTTTTTTATTAATAATGTGCATCAACATTTTTTTGGTGATTCCTAAATCTATAAGATGCATAGGGTCAACTGGAAATTGGCTTACCATTCCAATTCCTATGCTTTCTAATTTCATTTCGTTATCAATATGCATTGGCTGGTAAAATTTCTGTATTTTCTTAAATAAAAATCCTCGTTGGTTCTCATTTCGCCGGCTGTTGTGGAAAAAGTTGTGACATAGTCAATTCTCTGACCGATTTGCTGACATTTTGGGCATCTATTTAGTGCCATATGCCCCATTATGCCACATACAAAGGACTTGGCAGGAGCGTCACAAATAAATGCACGTATTTTCACTTGAATTAGTTTGGTTTTAACCAAAAATCCGTTATACTTCAAGTCCGAAAAGTCATTTACAAAATCATGTAAATAGCAATTTATGTCGATTGGTTTTTTTGGACCTACATAGTATCCAATTATAAAAACTGCACTATTTGGAATATTAACTATTTGTCCCAAAATCGGCCACAATCAAACACCAGAACTTTTAAATATTGGCAAGCCATCTATTCCAACATCAATAAAAAGTTCTTCCAACGATGAATTTTCTATAAGTGTTATTTTATTTTCCAGATGATGCTTTAATCCAATATGGACATATTTACCTGGGGAAACTGTGCGCTCTTGGCAACGAGGTTTTTTTCCCACAAGCCCATTAACTGATATAGGTACATCTAGCTTTTCATGTTTTAAAATCTTTAAAAGGCTGTTGGCACATTTTACAGTTGGTTGGTTTACGATAAACCATTCTTTAAGTTTATTCTTTAAACTTAACGTTGTAATTTCCGGTACTACAATTGCTTCAGATTCATTGTGAGTGTCGCAAACAGACTGTATGGTAGAATGTTCTGCCATCGGGTGTGAAATTGCATCATTAAGACAAGAGGAATTATTTTGCGCCAAATCATGAGTTTCCATTACTTTTCTAAGCTTATCTTGTTCCTTTTTTACATTTCTTTGATATTGTCTTTTACTTGACATATTTAAAATTATTATTTTAACGGTAATTACCTTTGTCGCCTTTTTAACTGAAATTACTGTCATTTTAAATTGATTCTACTGTAAAACTTTTTTGAGTTTAGATATGTATTTCTAACTTATTTTTCATTCACAGCCTCTTCTTTAAGTCCCGATAACCCACACGATTTTAAGAATGACATGAAATATGCTATAAAAGCATCAAAAAATCGCCACCATAAAGATGCATGTCTCCAAAAGAAAAAACTACAAAAACAAGACTAATTGTTTACTTCTTAATTCATAAAGTAAAAAATATTATTTTAAACAAGTTAAAATATACCTACAATATCTTGAACTTAAAATTAAAAACAAAAAAAAGTTTTGTTTGATATCAAAGGCTTCTTTACTCGAGCGGATACTTTTCGTAAACGGACTGTAACTGGATACAATGTGTAAAAAGAGTACCAACATACAATACGTTGTCTCTGTTTTACATACTAAACAATTGGTGACGGATTTAAGCAAAGTAAATTCTATTTTCAACAAAATTTACTTTATTTTACTTTTCGCAAATCCGTCACCATTTATTTAGTATGTAAAACAGAGACAACTTATTGTATGTAGGTACTATTACATTGTATCTAGTTACAGCCCGTTTACGAAACGTAGCCGCTAGAGTAAAGAAGCCTTAAACCTTTTGAAATCATTTTTTTGTTTTTATATCAAAGTTGTTTAATTTTTATTTAAAAAATAAATAAAAATAGTTTTTTTCGACCTTTAATTTTGCAATTAAAAATAAATTATTCTTAGAAAGTGTTTTGCAAACCGTCAGATAATGACAATCGTAATTAATTTTTTATATTAATTACTGTTGAATATTTCTTTAGTTAGTCTCTTTACAGGAAGAAGAAGAAGAAAACATTTTTATTGAAAAATTTTACGGACACAAGGGATACACCAGACTGCCGCAGTTTCGTCCCCCTCCTGGGACTCGTCAGTGGTTAATTTATGTGTCAATTGAACAAAGTATTTTATATTGTTAATTTTGCTCTATATGAAAAACTTTTTATTTTTTGGTGTCGTACTGTGATTTGAACTCACGGTCTTAGCATCAAGCTATGCATCGTAATCTCACCTCTTAACCAGTTGAGCCACGATCGACACAGCGTTGACTGCGACTAAATTGGAGTTTGGTCACACTACGTCCACACAAGTATTGTTTTGATCAGAAGAGACAGAATTAGCTAATACCAATGCACAATTCATTTCTCAACTAGAATGCTTTTTCTTCTTAATCCTATCTCTTTTTCACAAGTAATTATCACGTTTTTTTATGATGCGCTTTATTCACATACAATAGTTGGATACCAAGTGTAGGTTAGAGATTGAGTCGCCGTTAAGCAAGTTTATTCAAATTTTATGTTAGAAAGTGTTTTGCAACCGTCAGATAATGACAAAATTGTTCGCCAAAATTTTTTACTTATATGAATTAACATACTAAGTAAATCAAAAAACTAAATTTTTCTTTACCAGAATATTGTCCCAGTAAATACTCAATAGAGTTTTTGTTTTTCAAAATGTTCTATACCTTCAGGAATGATAAGACGCGTTTCCGGGGATTTTCCAATTACCCTTTCATCAGTTATCTTTAGAAGGTGGGAAACTGCAAATAATAAACATCAAAAGTTCATATTATCTACCATATACTACACCATCAACTAAGTGATAAGTAGTAGAACTGTTAATATGACTTCGAAGTTTTTGAAATACATACTACAAACATTTTGAAAAGGCTTATTAACTATTCTACTACTTATCACTTAGTTGATGGTGTAGTAGATGGTAGATAATATGAACTTTTGATGTTTATTATTTGCAGTATTCCCACCTTCTAAAGATAACTGATGAAAGGGTAATTGGAAAATCCCCGGAAACGCGTCTTATCATTCCTGAAGGTATAGAACATTTTGAAAAACAAAAATTCTATTGAGTATGTTAGTTCATATATAATTCATATAAGTACAAAATTTTGGCCTCGACAAGAATAATTCTTTTTTAATTGCAATAATTTTTTGTCAAATTCAGTTTTGTTAATCCTTTTTTTTTGTAGTTTATTAATTAATAAACATTTTTAAAGTACTTTTTTTTTTAAAAACCAGCCAATTTTAAATATGTATAAGGCATTTAAGTTCCTACACCCAAAAAAAAAAGTTTGTAATGTTAGCAACTCGTACTCGCAAGTTTTTTTTGCTGAGTTTAGCAACTTTTTTGCTGATGTTAGCAACTTTGTCTGCTAGGATCCTCCCAGCAAACGAGTTGCTAATATTACAAACTTTTTTTTTGGGTGTACTAGTATATAAGATTTTTAGTTTTTTATAGTGAATTTTTTTTGTTCTTTTTATGTTTAATAAATGTTATTAGAAAATAATAAACAAAGTCTTTTAATTTTTTTCTTGAGAAAATATTAATCGCTGTTCACCACTTATTACACTTCTTCCTGGTAAGCAGTTATTATAGTCCTTCCTTGTAATGACTAAAATCAGTAGTTATTTTAGGACCTATTAATAACTAGTTATAATTGTCCTTATTAATAACTAGTTATTTTATTGCCTATTAATACCTTCTTATTTAGGTACATGTTAATACGTACTTATTTTTGCACCTATAAATTACTACTTATTAACATCCTTACAAGTAATACGTCATATAATGGCTTTAAGCATTACTTTTGATGCTACAAATAAGAAATGAAATAAGTACTTATGTGTAACTGGTGATTTCACTACATATTTTGTAACGTCTTATTTTTGTCCCTATATGTAAGCACAAGGCAATGCCTTGCCTCCTATGACACCCCCATGTTAAAATCAGGTGTTCTTGGCCTCAACTATAAGTACTTCTGATTCTTGTTTTCTTCTTCCATTTCCCATTCTATGGTAATAGCAAGTTTTCCTGAGAACTTGAAAATTGGATTAAAATTGCAAATTTTTAAAAATTTTCATATTCCATACAATGAATTTTGTAAAACCATCAATTGTCATATTATCATATTTCACTTCAAAAATCGTCAAAATTGGCAGCGCTGAACAGATATAAGATATTGTTACAGGGCGTTTCAAATAATTGCATTTTATTTTGTATACTCTGAACAAATTTTTTTGATATTAAATACGAAAAAAATTTCCTAAATTTATCTTTTTAACATACAAAAAGTATAAAAAGAAATACAGAGGCTAAAACAAAGAACTTTTGAGTAGTTGTTTAAGGGTTATGCAGCAACAAATACAATTGGGGAAAAAAGTACGCGTACTGCTGAAAACAGTACGTCTGGCAAGCCTAAGCCCAGGTGAGGAGTCCTAAACGGATAAATATTTTCTGTCCGATTAAGTATACCGAAGAGTACTAGCTAACAAGAAAATGTTCCAATTATTCACTTCCCCAATTTTTCATAGACATTGCAGACTGTTAAACCGTTTATAACCGCCCTCAGCAGTGTTGTCAGATTTATTTTGACGTTTTTCGACAAACAGAGTTATGACAAATGTTAATATCGCAAAAGAATAAGCTCGTCAAAATTTTCAGAAACATTTCTTTTAGTTTTGGTCGAAGTAAAACACTCATTTTGACGATTTAATAATGAAATTCAAAAAATAACGATTTCGGAGAGTAATTTTAAGCAATCTTATTATACACGCAGAAAAAAACTGGGTAATTATACAACTACATGAGTTTTAAGTTAGTTTTACAAATTTCTTCATATTTTTTAATACATGGTCGACCCGGCGATCGATCCCGGGTCGTCAGATTAACAGGCAACTGCTCTATACCCTAAGTCATCGAGGCATATAACATATGATAGTTTAAAACATAAATGAACTTTTCTTCTACGTAAATTCGTTCAAGAATTACCAAAACTAACACCTTACCCTTTAGCGTACAAAGACGAATTATAATAAGTCTAAAAATAGATTTCCAAAAAATGTTGTATCATGATATTTTGTCCGGAAGTAATAAGATGAACAATCTATTATTGTTCACCAATTAGTTTTTGTATGAGAGTAATGCATTATAAGTTTTTTATTGGTAACCTACTATTTTATTATTTAAAGTAATGCAGAAGGTAATGAACAAAGTAATGTATAAAATAATAAGTGGCCATGCCATGTTTCTGCTGGGAATCTTTGAAATGTATGCAAAGAAGGAACTTTAACAAAATATCATAAATTAAATGCATAAATTAATGACAAAAAAGTCTACACAAAATGTAGTAAATTTTATTTACCGAAAAAATTCTTAAAAATCGCCAAATTAGTTGCACATGAAAAGTCGTTACCAAAAAAACTGGTTTAATATCAACTAGTTAAATAAGTATAAACAAGATATTTCGAAAAAATATGCGAAAAGTTAGCAATATAAATTTATATTGTGATAAAATTGATTAATTTGTTGAATAATTTATGCGAAAAATCATATTCTGTTGAAATTATTCTAGGTTTTTTTTGGAAGAAAATTGCCAAAAAATCGTCCGTCATTATTTCAAAAATAAAACCGCCAACGAGTTTGAAAATCGCCTCTCTTGAAGAGAAATCGCCATATCTGACAAACCTGTCCCACAGTAAGGGTGTGAAATTTAGCATCAACATTTTCCTAAAATACCCAGGCAGAAAAATACAATCGAACAGTGTTGGCAAAGCGTCGGCTACGTTCGGTTATGCGTTGGCAGAACGTGGGATTATCAATGGTGACCAAACCGTTGGTTTGAACAAAATTGTCCCCGTTGGCATAATGTGGTATTTCAAAAAAGTTGTTGCTTTTAAAATAGCCTAAATTAAATTAATTTTGAGAAATATGTATCTATAATGAAACACATTTAAGAAGCAGCAATACAGCTCTGTCTTAGTCTTATACAACACTTTTAATTTGTGAAATATAATAAAATATTTAAAAAATATTTGCAAAGAAAATAGTGTTTTTCTAGTACAATATTAGTTGTATCTTTGGTAATTTTTAACACGGTGGGTTTTAAAAAATTACAGTGGTTTGCCAGTACTTGGCAATTTCTACCTGAAATTTGATACACCCCCAACCTTGCTCCTATTTGGGTATTTAAATACCCAACCGGCAGGAATGGGTTTAAACATTGTCTTTTGCTGGCTGTCTATAACTGCAGTCGTACGAATGCATTGTTGCCTTTTGATTAACGTACTCATACTACAGTCACAATTCAAGCAAAAGCGCAGAGTCTTTTGTAAATCCTTTTACGATGATGATTTATGTGTGATGAATATCATTTGACAACTGAGAGGCGGCAAAAGTAGTTTTAAAGGTTAATTATATACTTTTTGTTCATTTGTTTATTGTTGATTTGTTTGTTTTGAATTTGTTTTTATCATCATTATATATAATGACATAATATGGCGGCAGTTTAGGATACAACAGAACAAATTATATAGTGATTATGAATATATTTGTAGCCATTGTTTCTGTTGCAAATTCATTTTAAATTTGAAATCTATTGGATTCTGGAAATGTTATTTTCGATAATTTTTCATCAAAAGTTTTTAGACCACAAATTATAACTAGGAATTATACTGGGTTTAAACCCATTTTAGAATTGCACTTTGTTAATATTAGATTTATCGGATGAGATTGACACAGGCGCGGATCAAGGGGGAGGGAAAATGGATATTCCTCCCCCAAAATAAATTTTTTCAATACAACATTATAGGAAATAATAGAAAATTGTGTAAAAAACACTCTAATTGTGTAAAAACACTCTAATGTATATAGTAGCATTGATTGGATTAAAAAATCCTCCCATTTAATATTTGGTTGTGTTTATGGCTTTATATTCAATTGAACCATATAAAAATGTATCGTTTGAAAGGTACTTGTTATACACTTATTATATACTCCACATACTGTGAATATATATATACTCCACATACTCCACATACTGCATTTGCAACGCATCGAAATATGGGCCTAAGATCCCATAAAGTATATATATTCTTGATCCTTATTGAATTTGAGACGGTTTGGCGAAACGACGTCTGTTGAAATGGCGATCATGGATCGAAAACGCAACACAGACTGCTCATTTTTACTTCGATTGATGTACATTTTCCCAAAAAGTTTGCTATTGAAAATGAGCAAAATTGGTCTGGTGCACACTGGGGACAATTGGACTTATTCTGAGCAAATTGGCTACAGCCCACAGTTTTAAACGAATTTGTAAGGAATAAAATTTAAAAACAATTAAATAAAGTTCAGATCGCTTCCTCATGGCCTATTTTTAAAAGTAATTTATTTTATATCCTCAATAAATCGTCAAAATATGCAAAATTTCTATTTTTGATATTTCGGCTATAAAATATTTTTAAGGTATGGGATATAAATGAAATATATCTTAAATTAAGGGCTATTCTCTTCTCTTGATACTTTTGTTAGATCCGGCGTCACGAATTTATTTCCTTGATAATAACCAAATTAAATTTAAAATATTAACTAAAATGTATTTGAAATGCTGTTTAATATTTTTATTAATACGGGGGTTAATGTTTATTAAATTAAATATTTCACTTCGTCTTTAATTTAATTAATAGATAAATAGTTTGACAAGCAGGAGACAACACAAAATTAAGTTTTTTTAATAACATATCGCTTGTCACAACTGAAAAAACTAATTTTGAGTTAGTGATGCAGAATTATTCGTTATATCACGTATCATATTGTGTAAAAAAGTCGTATTGATATCTTGTATACTCACCTCTTGAGAGAAATTATGTCGTTTATTTTTTTCTTCTATGTGGGAGTAAATTGAAAACTTTAATCTCGTTTTCAACAAAACCCAATTTTTGGAGTTATGACGTTATTGAAAAACATGGTTGTTTTTTTTTATATGTATTATAAGAGTTGTACTTTTTAGTATCATTTTAATCGTCTCTAATACATCTTGGCATGCTGCGACACTCTACTTGATTCTGCGTGTACCTTTCACTCTGGCTGTCGTCCACACTATTAATGTGCTTATCAGCACCATTTTTTTTGGCAAAATAACTTAGTAAAAAAATAAGTAAAATAATAGTAAACATATGTTCAAATCATTTAAGTGTTGAAAACACAATTTCAGCAAAAAAAAACTTGCTGAGAAAGATGTACATGATTTCCAAGACGTTTTACTAACTTTTCTACTAACTTATTTTTTGAGTGTATCTATTTAAACTTTACTGAACCCTATTAATCGCCTTGAAAATGCCATTAAGCCAACAGGAAGACTGAAGCCATTTAGTGGATAACAAAATAAAATAAAAAACTGTAAAAATAAAAAGGTATAAACATTTCAAATCAGTAAGTCGAAGTTAGCCTACCCTGTATAATTGTTGCAAAAAAGTGCTCAAAACTCCATTAATTAAAAAAAGTGCTATGTAGCATGTAGCATTTTTTTTTTTTTTTAAATTTTGAGTGCTAAATCACAAAAAAGTGCTACATCTACACATCCACTATGCTAATATGACAACCATGAGTATCAAGCATAAAAGTGCGGTCCCGTTGGCTCTCTACGAAAAGCGAATTAATAACTTATAGTCTATACTGTATTATAAACAAAAATACTTTTTCAAAAAAATAAATTGTTTTTCTAATTACAAGCGTTTTAGAATTGTTCATTTACTAAATGGGCATAGTCTATAGTAAAAAAATAAATAAAAACATTGGACAAAATAAACTCTCTTCCGAACTTTACAAACTACTTTTTCCTTCATCCAATAAGAAAAAAACAAAATGAAAGATTAAATAAATAAGTCACTTTCAAACATTGACGATGTTAACTTTGAAATTAATGTCTGTTCTTAGTCATATTTATAGTCCTGAGCTGTTCTTTCTACCGTCTTCTTAATCTTCTGCTGTGATTGGTCAAAATCCAGTGACCGGTTATATAAATATCGGTGGAAGATCAAAAGATAAACTTGTACAAAATATGTTGCTGCAAGCCACCAAAAACAAAAAAAGTTGCTATTCGTTATGGTTAAACAATGTGTTCGTTGGCCATGCAGCAACCAACGCCATGTTTGTGCTTGGCTTTAGAAAGGCAGTAATGTAGCCCAACCGATTTATAAAGTCAGCCAGCCACTTTAAAAATATGTACACGAAATGGGTTTTTATTTTTGTTAGTATTGGAAGATGCAGCCAAACACTTCATAAAACCAAAGAGTATATACAAATAGAGAGACTACACTTCCCACGCCTCTCAGCAACAAAATACCGAACTCGGGCAAGCAAATGAAAAGATTTTTCTTAGACTAAAAATTGTTGCAGCATGTTGATAAAAATTGTTGCTTAAAACACTCACTTTTATTTTGCTTATATTTTGTTATTTTTTTTATTTTATGTTTGTGATTTTATCATCAATATTTGATATAATTAAACTTTTTATTAAATTATTATTTAAAAACAATAAAAATTAATTTAAAACTTTTAAATTTTTGCAACATGTTTTCATTTGCTCGGTGTGAGTTTACGAACAAATAAAGAGAGGGGCAGTTTGAGGGTCACTGAGTAGTATGGAAACCCACTGATAAAACATTAACATTAACCGAAGTTAACAGATGCAGCATCAACATTAAATACCATCGCATAGGATGGTATTAGGATTACTTGTCGTAAGCGCAGCTTGTTTCATGTTGGCACATCAGGGAAAAAGTTTCATCATATTGATAAAATTGTTTCATAAATCTTTTTGTCATCCAACTTTTATGAAGTTTTCATAAATACGGTGACGAGTTTAATAAAAATTGATGTACATATCTCGGTAGGCCTTCACCATTTCATAAAAAAGTTTCATAAACTTTGTTAAAATAAATGTTTCCTATTAGGGTAAAAATAGTGGAAATTTAGAAGCAATAAAATTAAATTTTTAGCTCTCGTTGGAAATAGAGAAAACATAATTTGAAATTAAATTTTTTAAAAAACTCAAAAACTACGAAAAATAATTAAAAATTCTGAAAAATCAATTGAAGAGCTTAGTGCAAAAATTAAAATAATGAAATAATCGCCTTCAAAGTTTAAAAAACAATTTAGAAAATAAGGCTTTTAACTGAACCAGACTCTAAGCATACATAATAGGTGCTTAAGGAAGGCTCCCATCACATACCCGTTCATGGATGATAAAAATCCATCGGAAACTGCTTTTTTACAATAAAAAAAAGTGTGGCTTATCAAGTTATTGCATAAAAATATGTAAAGAAGTTCATAGTCTGAAAAATCGTAGCAAATTATATGGTCTTTTTGATACTTGATACTTGTAAAAAGTTTCAAAATGTGTCTTCTATTACATGAACCTTCTTCGGAAGACTATAAGACAGTAAAAACCATTTTATTAAGTCAATGTGGCTTATCAAGTTTTTGCAGAAATTTTATTTAGAATTTTTTAATTTTGAAGAAATAATATCTGTATTTCAGGCATTAGTGCTGTAGAAAACTTGTAATAAATGTCAAGATATTTTAGCACTTATTACAAGTATCTGTTGCTCGAAAATCCTGCAAAATAGCAACTATTTCCTCAAAATAAAAAATCTTAAAGAGAATTTCTGCAATAACTTGATAAGCCACGTGATTTGAAAAAATTGGTTTCACTGTATTCAGGCATTCTTTAAAGCGATGGACATGTAATAGAAGAAAACCTCTTGGCACTTATCCTTCAGTTCGAATGATTTTATCACAATCGAAAGATTCGGTAGCGATAACTGAATCATTCGATTGCAACAAATACGGTAGCCACGACGAGTATGTTTTCTGGGTGTACCCATGTATCTTTTTAATTTTTAGATCTAATTAAAATAACATTTATTGAATGTAATAAAATTAATTGAAATAAAACATATCGTATCGTTATTGTAATTTATATAAAGAAATTTAGAGAACAATTTTTAAAATTTCTATAGTAATTTATGAAAAATGTTCATAACATTTGTGAAACCGTTCTTAATATTTATGAAACATTTCATAGAAACTTATGAAATAGCTTCAGCCTACTTATAAAGTTTTTTAAAATATTTAGGAAGAACTTAATACAAATTTATGAAACTCCATCATCATATTTGTGAAACATTTTATAATATTAAGAAGCCTGTCATCAATTTTTGCTTTTATGAAAAAATTCATAATATTTATGAAGTGTTACATTGGACGAAAATCAATAAAGTTTTTCTTCATATTTATGAAGGGTTTCATAAATATGATGCAGTTTTTCCCTGAGTGCAGCCATTTTAGTTCGTTAGCATTTACAACTTATTCACCAATTTCCAATTTAGTGTTTAAATTGTTGTTTTTAACTTTTTAAAATGTTGTTAATTGTCCGAATTACAAAAGTTTTAACACATTTTAATTTCAAATTAGTAACAACATTTTCTTGTTTGATTTGAAAAGTTTCAATACATAACAATCCAGCAGTAA